>JAABOM020006592.1:0-20102 GCA_011800125.2 Solanum clarkiae | reverse complement strand
TTAGAGTGCAAATTCAGTGTTGAGAGGGATGAAGCAAACTTTGATGTGAGGCTTGCCACTCAACCTATCCCCAAGAGAGAAAACTTTAAGTATCTGGGGTCCATCATCCTGAGTATTGGCGAGATCGACGATGATATCACACATCGTATTGGGGCAGCCTAGACTAAATGGAAGCTTGCCTATGGAGTATTGTGTGATAAGAAGATACCACCTAAACTCAAAGGTAAGTTTTACAGAGTGGTGGTTAGAACACCGTTGCTGTATGGAGTGGAGTGTTGTCCAATAAAAAAGGCACATTGTTCAGAAGATGCATGTCGCAGAGATGAGGATGCTAAGATGGATGTGTGGTCACACCAGGAGTGACAAGGTTGGGAATAAGACCATTCGGGAGAATCTAGAGGTGGCCCCGGTGGCCGAAAAGATGAGGGAAACGAGACTGCGATGGTTTGGACATGTGCAGAGAAAGAGTACCGATGCTCCTGTTAGAAGGTGCGAGAGGTTAGTTTTGGGAGATATTCGGAGAGGTAGAGTTAGACCGAAGAAGTACTAGGGGGAGGTGATTAGACAAGATATGATGGAACTTGATCTCACTGAGGACATGACCTTAGATAGAAAGAAGTAGAGGTCGTGAATTAGAGTAGCAGGCTGATGGTAGGGTTAGGTGTTTTTTTATCATGTGTTCGCATTATCTGTCGTATTATGTGTTATTGTTATCTTCTTTACATACTGCCATGTGCTATTCATTATTAGTTGCTCTTTCTGTTCCCTTCCTTTCCTTTTGTCATATCTAGTTCTTTCTGCTTACGGGTTTTGAGATGAGGGTTCACAGGAAACAGCCTCTCTACTTCTATGGTAGTGGTAAAGTCTATGTACATTCTATCCTCCCCAGACCCCACTGGTAGGATTTTACTGGGTATGTTGTTGTTGTTGCTATAATCCTGTTATAGTTCATTTTACTAATGTTCCTGGTTCTCTAAAATGTTTTCAGTTTGATTCCTCTCATTGTATTCATCCTAGAGTGCTATCAAGGTCATTGTAGTTTTGCTTTGCTTGCTCCTTATCCCAATTTGAGTTCCTTGGGTCTTAAACAGTCACATGTATGCCTTTGTCGCATTAAGCAGTGGTTAAAAATATAGGACACACGATTTTGCTCTCTGTTTGTGCCTTCTCATTTCAAGTTCTGTCTATTGCCTAGCCAAACAGTACAGTGTGGCTTTAAATAGTGATAGGTTATACCTTGGATCCATTCTAGTGTGTTAGAATAGTTCTATTATGAAGTTGGGTTTCTATTAGTGTTTGAAGGGGTCAAAATATGTTGATTTGTGCCACTGTCGCATGATTTTGGCAACCCATTTCAATTTAAAGTGTGTTATAACCATATATGTGGCCCTACTCCTATTCTGAAAGTCAAGATGTTGCTTTCTTATGGTTTTGTTTTTTTAAAAAAAAAAAACAAAAAAAAATTTGAATCTCAGATTTTGTTTTATCTTTTTGGAGTTCAATTCAGGGTAACCATTTTGTTTCTTGTTATTTTGCTCTTTGTTAAGAATTGCTAGTTGAATATTATTATTCGTTTAAACTATGTGAAGTCCAGTCCATTCTGCCTCCTTCGGGTCGAAAGTCCTCCTTTCAAATAATTTTAAATCCTTGTACCATTTTACAGAATGTCGATCATTTGTAATCCTTGAATGTCAAGCTGTGAAATACATATGTCTTTATATAATGAATCTTGGACCTTATGTATGTTATTTGTTTTATGCATGTAAAACCGTTTCGGAGTCCCAAATGGACTCTTACTCTTTATTTGTGTTCCTTCCGACAGTGGAGGCCCAACTTCTATGTTAGGTCGACTTTTTGGAGAGGGAAAGGGTCAACTCGTAGTTAAAAGGTTGTGATACAGGCAATCCGCCGGAAAAACAATGTATACACACTGATATATAATGCATATACAACACTATATACAACAGTAAAAGGGGCCAAGACGCCCAATCTTCAGCAGCAACCGTTTTGGAGAATATGGGCCAGGCAGGCCAAGATTTTTTAGCACCAGGACAGGTGGTTGAAGAATTGGGCCTGCTGAGCCAAATTGCTATTTAATTGCTTTCTTTGAGTTCGTTCTTTTATTTATAATATTTGTTATTATTTGATACTAACTCTAACATTATTTGTATTATTATTTGTTATTAATCTAATTGTTTCCCCAATATTGCCTCCATTACATTAGTTTTCATTATTAATGATTTTCTTAAGTGTTGAAATTATTCGTGCAATTTATTCTTTTGGATTGAAAGTGTTAGTTAATTTTAAACTTAATTAATTTTTTATAAAATTAGTCCATCCTTTCAAATTTAGTCAATTCTGTCAAATTTAGTCAAATCCTTTCAAATTTAGTCAAATTCTTTCAAGTTTGGTCAATTCTTTCAAATTTAGTCAAATTTTTTCAAATTTAGCCAAATTCTTTGAAAGTTAGTCAAATTCTTTCAAATTTAGTCAATTCTGTCAAATTTAGTCAAATCCTTTCAAATTTAGTCAAATTCTTTCAAGTTTGGTCAATTCTTTTAAATTTAGTCAAATTCTTTCAAATTTAGTCAATTTCTTTCAAAATTAGTCAAATTCTTTCAAATTTAGTCAATTTTTCAAACTAGTCAACTTTTTTAAAAGTCAGTCAAATTTTTAAAAGTTAGTCGACTTCCTAATCGCCGGTCAACCGCAAGTTAGTGGTAATTTTGAGTGATTAATTTCTTCTCAAAGTGGAAATGGAACCCTTACCCATTTCTCGGATTTTTTAAAACTTTCTGTTAGATTTTAAAATTTAATTTTAATTTTCTAATTATCCTTAAAATTAGATGGCGACTCTTTCAAATTTCGGGAATTTGATTTGCACTTAAATTAATTAAGTATTAAATTGGATTTTCGAAATTAAAGTCATTTTTTGAATTAACATAAATGGCGACTCTGCTGGGATATAACTAGGTTCTAACCATTAGATTAAGATTTGTTTGATTAACTATTTTTTTAGGTAATAATTGCCTTTGTTTTCTTATTTGTTTTATTTGTTTAAATTTTGATATTAACTGTCATTTGCATCTCATAACACTTTCCATTATATCTTTGTATTTGGGAGGATGGTTTTGCAAACCCACAGCCGAATTTTCAAATACTTAACCCTTTTCAGAATAAATAACAACTTATTAATTCGTAATGCGTCCAATGATTGTCATGATTTCCAGCTCAGGTTATCTGCCTGGGTTCCCGGTCCATTCGAAACCCACTCTTAGACACCTAGGACAGACAAAACCCAAAATCCTTTGTAGGATGATTTGCCTAGGCCGACCCAATACCCATGGGATACTGGGATTAGTAGCCACCCTGAGTCTATTCGGCTCACGGCCAATAAGACGATCATACTTATGTGTTTTGATTGAAGGATGTGTAATAATTTAAATAACTCATTATAACCTGGCGGGGGGGGGGGGGGGACTTAACCTATTTGTTTTTCTGTAGGATGGCTCAGGTGTATGAACCCTTAAAGACTAGAATGGTGACTCAACCTCATCCTTTTCTCAAAGTGTGGTGGGCAAGACTGAATGAGTGCAACAAAAAAGAAGTTCAAAAGCACATAGGCTATCTCCCTTCTCTAATAGAAATGGAGGCTTGGCCAGATCTAATTGGTACAATGATCAAGTTTTGGGATAGCGATTATATGGTATTCCATTTTGGAGACGTTAAAATTAACTCCTACTCTAAAGGAAGTGTTGGCGAGTTACAAAAGTGTAGGCACGTGCAACAAGGGAAAGTCTAAGCTGGATGACGACATTCTAATTCCCAAGGTGTGGGATCTAAAGGAGATTAAGGAAGCACTCTCATCAATCGATGTCGAATAGATAAGTCGGCTCAAAGGACCAAACATCTCACTCCAAAAGTTGTACTACCAATTCGGATGCGCTAATGGCTACGAAAAGTTTAAAGGGGAATTTACTTCCGAACAGGATTGGGAAGAGAAGCAATCATTTGTTTTCACGATATACTTATTGGGGACAATGGTTTTTCACCAAAATTGGGGGCATGCCATTCATCCGACCATGATAATGGTTACTCATGCCATCTTCAATAGAGTTAAGTACGGAACATCAACCAAGTATTACACTTTAGCACCTATGATCCTCGCTGATATTTACAGAGCTTTGGATAAATTCCAAAGTGGGAGCCGATTCTTTTGAGGTTGCAACCTGATACTTCAATGGTGGATGATGAAACACTTACTCAAAGCCTATAATCCTATTGAACCAGATCCAAAATGTGAAAATGATCAATTTGCTTCTCACAGTTGGTGGTTACACCTCAATCACTTCAAAGAAGGGAATGGACAATAATTCTGGATGCCAATATTGAGTGGGTTGCAAGAAGAAGATGTATAGTGGTCCATTGATGATGTTGTTATGAGTGACATCGTAATTTGGAGTAAGGAACTTCCTTTCTTGGTATTTGTCGGACTTAGGGGCACCAACTATATGCTCCCGATCGAGTTCGCAGGCAATTAGGTTGCAAGCAAGTCATTCCTCAGACAGGGGATATGAGAAAATTTGAGACAGACCACAAAGATGGTTAGGTATACTTTGCTAAGATGATGATTCGAGAATGAAAAACTCAGAGTGTTGCAGGAGATAAGGTTCCCAATAGGTTTAATGCCGAGTGCAGTGGTACGTATAAGGATTGGTTGAAGAAGAATCTAGCTGGAACAATCAAGCCTGGTCCGAATATACCCTGTTACATCAAGGATGTTGAAGTCGAAAGTCAAGTCTTACTTCATCGACTCTAAGAGAAGTATCAAGAAAATCATTTGGCCAATCAGCATCGACACTTGGAGAATGCTAAGGTCATAGAATAGCTTAGGCAGGAGCTCAATAGAGTGAGGCAATGCATAGTTAGGCTGGATGATCGCATGGAGCAACAAATCCAGATTATGGGGGAAGCTAGTCACGAAGAAGGGACTCAGTTGGCAAGGGACTATTTGTGGGAAGACAGATACATCATGTGGCAGGAGGTTGAGACAACTAAAAAGGCAAGGGTCAACAAGAGAGCCGAAGCAGTCTGAAGTCTTTTGTTGTCCCCTGCGTGGGATTGCTTTTATTTATGTGCTTTGCTCTTTTAAAGTTTGGGGATGTATCTTTATGTTTCGTAAGCACTTTTGATGTATTTTTTCAATATATCTTGTGAGCACTTTATTTTGCAAATGGAAGTACTTTAGGGATAATGGATTGCCTTTAAATTAATACACATCCTTCAATTCGATAGGCCTACTCTGGCATAAAAGGGTCACCTGCATTTAGGACACACAATAACTGTTTCTATGCTATTTTGCTATAACTGTTTGTATGATTATGTTGTTTTTATTTGGATAAAATTCTAGCTTACTCCTTTTGAAAGTTTTCCAGAGCCACCTTGGCATAAATCCCAATCACTATCAAATATGCGACCAAATGATTCTTTGAGTCTTAAGGTTCTCAGCAAAGTCTGAATTCCTTAATCTACTTTTACACTTTCATTCTTCCGTCTCAGAAAAGGTTGGATTCGCAGTCAGGATGGAGAAAAGTAAAAATGCTAAGAGTGCTGGAGGCATATTGAAAAGGATGTTGGGCAAGGTCACCCAAGAGATCCCGGAAGATGGAGGAGTGAATCAGTCTACCAAGACGATGCTTGCTAAAATAGCTGAAGCTAATGAAGCGATGAAAAATACCGAGGATCAAAGACCAAGCCTGAGTAAGGCAAGTCAAATACTCAAAGAATATTCATCTACTCTGGAGGGATATCTTAGAAACATAATATCTCAAAATACGGAAGTGGAGGTGGAGCTCGAGGCCACCCTGGAAGAGATAGCCAGGCTAAAGCAAGAGAATCTCCATTGTCCACTCCCAAGACCGAGCAAAGAGGCTAAGGGAGTTGAGGTTAACATCCTGCTAAAGGAATGATTCAAATCAAGTATGAAAAAGGAAATCAACAAATCAACAGAAGAAGTCTCAATAGAGACATTTTATGTTTTTAGCAATATTTCTATCCCATATTTTTCATCTTTCATGTGATGAAGTCTATTTAAACCCAAACTATTCCTTGTATTCTCGAACTACGTAAAGCCTGATTTCTCATTTGTGAGATAGATAGATAGCCTTTTAGACCTAGCCCCTATCTTTCCAAAAGCTTATTTTTTTCCCTGTCTACACTATCAACAATACAAGAAGACCTGACTTGGCGCGAATCAATCTTCTTGATCCACTATTTCTAAAATCATATAGGCAAAGTCCTGCCTATTTACAATATCTCGCGTATCCATGGGCTAGTTTATTCTCGAATAAAACAACAATTATGTACTTATTGATTTATGTATGCTATCTTACATTACCTATTAATCTAAGGGAACTAACATGCTTACTTTTGAGTAATTTTTCTTGCAGGTAATTTAGAATTAGTCTGTATTGATAAAGCTGGCCGATCATCCTTATTTCACTAGATCAAAAGCCCACAAAGATCCCTTCCCTGACCAAAACCAGTGGAAAGGAAAAATAACAGACAACAATGATGATGCAAGCCTGACTGAGATCACTGTGCCAGATCGCATTATTGCACAGCAGAACAAACAGAACAAACTGATTGTACAGTTGATGCAACAGATCGTTGACATGAAGATGGAAATGAAGAAGACTCCAGAGTTAGCAAATTTGGCCATCACTGCTAATCTTCCCAGTCCAGATGACGGGAGGCCTCCATTTCATTTTCCTTCTCCTAATTTGTCTCATCAACCTATCCCTATCTCAACAAATCCACCAATTACCCCTGTTCAAGCTTCTCCCATCATCGACTTAACTACCCCCAACGCAGGACATTCTAATCTTTTTCCCCAAGCACCACCCCCTCTCCAAAACCAAATATTGCCCCAGCCTGTAGTTCCTCTGAAATTTGCCACACTACCTACCCCGAATAATCCCTCATGTAAGCCAAGCTCCGGACCAATAAAACCTACCTGCCACCCAAATTGTGCCTCCTAACACCCCCTTCCATATCCCAATCCTTACCAATCCACAAATTCCCCACGCCACTTACTCTGAGGTTGACCATTATGAGGAGAAGGAGAAAGAATGGAAGGCCAAGGAGGAGATGGCCAAGTTAGATATAAGAGAAGAAATTGCGAAAGCTATGAAGTAATTTCGCTATGCACCTAATGTTGCGGGACTGGATTATGAGGATTTACCCAAATCTGAACCTTCTAGAAGGGTTCAAAATATCAAAGTTCGACACTTTCGACGGAAGTGGAAATCCTCTGGTCCATCTGAGAGCATATTATGATTAGCTGGTGGGCATCGAAAAAAACAAAGTGTTACTGATACGGCTTTTCAGCCAAAGTCTAAACAGGGAGGGCCTAGAATGGTTTACCTCCCAAGAAACAAACCAATGGGCTAGTTGGAGGGTATAGCCAAAGAATTTGTCAAAAGTTTTGCTTACAATGTCGAGATCGTGCCAAATCGCTATTCGTTAGAGAAGATTAGATAGAAGTCAACTGAGACTTATCGGGAATACGCCTATAGATGGAGGAAGAACACCGCCAGATTGCGTCCTCCCACGTCCGAAAAGGAGATTATCAAAGTGTTCGTACACTCCCAGGAGCCAGAGTTTTATGAAAGAATGATGCTACTCGTTGGAGCAAAATTAGCATACATAGTTAAGATTGGTGAGAAGGAAAGATCACTCGTATATCAAATTCAGCCGGATCGTCGGGGATGTTGAGGAAAAAGAAAGAAGATGTGTCAGCTGTCTCCTATGTACAATACAAAAGAAGAACCCCTAGCAGCCACTCCAGAAAGTCCACACTCCCTCAAATCCATTTTCAACCTACCCCAAGTTCATTACCCATCTTTCATGGTCAACCAGGATATCACACTCCACCGCAAACTACCAAACCCCTCCTCCTTACTATCACTCCCCACAATATCCAAACATCATCCCGAACTACCTATCTCGCCTGCCAAGTTGCTCCCAAATCCAACCAACTTATCAGACTCCCTCTACCAGTTACCCAATCCCAAATCCCCAAACCCCACTATCAAATTACCAAACACCATTATACTCAAGATTCTAGACCCCTACACCCCCCCGGTCAAAATCATCCCAATTACCATCAAGTGCCTACACCCCCACAAGATAACTATAACCCTCCTCATCCAAATGCAAATTAAAAAAACCCCTAGGGTGTTAACTCCGCTCATCAAAAGCCGGACAATGCTATTTGAAAGATTATCAGTTGCAGGGTTGATCTAGTCCGCCCCTCCGAAAGCCATAGATGCTAATTCTCATTTCTTTAGGTGCGATCAAACTTTTGCTTACCACTCTAACAGTGTTGAAAATGACACTAAAGATTGCATAAATCTGAGGCATAAAATTCGGGACTTAATTGATTGGGACATGGTCGTTCTTTGGACTATCACTCCTAATGTCAATAAAAATCCTTTACCTGATCATGGAGGGAACATTATCAGTATGATTGAAAGAGAATAAGATTGATGGACAGCTAAGAAGATAGTGCCAGATGGCATGGTAAGTTTAGAAAAGAGTGTGGCATCTCTAAGTATCACTAAGAAGCCAAAGATGGAGATTTTGATACCTTGTGAAGTGATTGCTATGGCACCAAAAGGAATTCCTAACAAAAAGGTTGAGATCGGGACTGTTGATATAGGGAAATAAATTCAGGTAGCAGGCAGAAGAACTCATAGGCCGATGAGTGAAGCCGAAGCGAAAGAATTTTGGAGAAGTATGTGACCTCAAGAGTACTCCATCGTATAACACTTGGAGAAGATACCCGCCCAGATTTCTGTATGGGCACCACTGATGAATTCATGACATCATAGACAGGCATTAATGAGAGCATTAAAGGACACTTATGTGCCTGTAAGAACGGAGAGCGATAATCTGGCAGCCATGATAAGCCAGGTTACCCAGGGTCATCGCATCAGTTTTGGAACTGAAGAGCTACCATTTTAGGGAGCAATGCATAATAAGGCATTTCATGTTATAGTCAAGTGTCAAGATATGATTTTAAATTGTGTCTTGATCGACATCTAGACTAAATATTTTCCCTCTACCCACTCTCAAGCAATAGAATTGTGATGTGGGGAAAATCCAGCAGAGCCGAGTTAATGTGAGAGCGTTTGACGGTAGCTGTAGAGATACACTAGGAGTAGTGCATCGTGCAATTTATGTGGGTCCCACTAATTTCGTTGTCGAACTTCAAGTGATGGACATAACTCCAGCTATAACATATTATTAGAAAGACCTTGGATCCATACGGTGGGAGCTGTGCCTTCTACCCTCCATCAAATGATGAAGTTCATTTGGAATGAATGTGAAATGGTTATTTATAGTGAGGGAAGCCATTCGAATGTGTATGCACCCATCATCGATACTGTCACTAGATGATAAGATTTCTACACAGTTGAAATAGTGAACACTACTGAAGACGACTAGATGTCGGGACCTCCTATACCTGCTATTTATGAGATGATAGCCATAGTGATGTTGAGGAATGAGTTTGAACCTGGTTTTGGGCTAGGGAAGCACTTACAGGGTATTATCGAACCTATTCTATTGCCAGTGGAATAGTCAAGATTCGACCTAGGATACCCTATCTTAGAGGAAGATGAGTAGGAGATGCAGAATCAGAAGGATAATCGAGCCTTGGCTTGGCCAATACCGCACCTCTATCAGTCATTTCCAGTACGAGAATGCATAGGTGACGATGGTCTTAGGGGAGGGATCTGGGACCTGTTTGAAGAAGTGGATGCAATTGATGATGATGAAACAGACTAAACATCAGGTGTTCCAGGTGTAGAACCAGATGAACAAGAGGTTAGAGACACATCTACTTCATCACTGATCCTCTGCTTGTCATGGTAGATGAAGAATTGCTAAATTACTCATTTTTAAAAATAGGTGGTAGTCCGGCGGAGGCTCGTGACCCATCTTTTACCTTGCCATTTCACTCTTGTTTGATTTCATTTTAATTTCTCTTGTAATGTCTCAAAAGGCAGATTAATCCATGGTCATGGCTAAAGTTTGCACTTTCTTTTAATTGAAAGCCTCAATTTACTTCAAATCGCACTTACTAGTCATCTTATCATTTCAATTGCTTCTTCTCTAACTATATTTGTTTATGATTTCAGTTTAAATAATTTTAACCTGCCAATGTCATGTCATGTCAAAAGCTGAATGAACAAAATGAGGCAGATGACAATGAGCTTGAGGAATACGATGAAAGAACCATAGTACCCGAACATCTTGCCCAGGAATTGAAACAATTTGAGAATGGGGATAAGCCCTATCTAGATGAGACTGAGATAGTGAATCTGGGAGATGAAGAATGTGCCAAAGAAACCAGAGTCAGTGTCCATTTGAAGGATGCTCAGAAGGTAGAACTCACTAGCTTGCTCAAAGAATACATGGACGTGTTTGCTTGGTCCTATGAGGACATGCTAGGTCTGAGTACCGATATTGTCTCTCACAAGTTGCCAATCAACCCAGAATTCAGTCTAGTAAAACAAAAGACTCAGAATTTTAAGCCGGATTTGAGTCTGAAAATCAAGGAAAAGGTTACCAAACAGATACAATCCAGGGTAGTAGAAGTGATACAATACCCCACTTAGTTGGCCAATATTGTTCTAGTGCCCAAGAAGGACAGAAAGATCAGGATCTATGTTGATAATAGATATCTCAACAAAGCCAGCCTAAAGGATGATTTTCCATTACCGAACATCCACATTCTTATTGAAAATTGGGCCAGGCATGAGATGCAATCATTCGTGGATTACTTTATAGGATATCACCAAATTTTAATGGATGAAGAAGATGCAAAAAAGGCAACTTTTATCACACCCTAGGGTGTGTACCATTATCGAGTGATGCCATTTGGCCTAAAAAATGCAGGAGCTACTTATATGAGAGTTATGACAACTCTTTTCTATCACATGATTCACAAAGAGATTGAGGTGTATGTGGATGATGTTATCATCAAATCCTGCGAGAGTTTGGATCATCTGACTCATTTGATGAAATTCTTTGACCGCCTACGTCGATACAACCTGAAGTTGAATCCTATGAAGTGTGATTTTGGAGTGCTTGTCGGTAAGTTGCTGGGATTCATAGTCAATCAAAGAGGTATAGAGCTCGATCCTTCAAAGATCAAAGTGATTCAAGATTTTCCTCCTCCAAAAATGAAGAAGTCATGAGTTTCTTGGAGAGATTAAATTATATTAGTCGGTTCATATCCCAATCTACGATGATTTGTGAGCCTATCTTCAGGATGTTGAAAAAGAATGCATTGAAAAACTGGAATGAAGAATGCCAGACTACTTTCGGTACTATCGAAAGCTATTTGTCTAATCAACCAGTGCTGGTACCTCAACGAGAGGGAAGTCCACTATTATTGTATTTGTTGGTCTCTGATAATGCATTCGGATGCGTGCTGGGATATCATGATGAAACTGGGAAGAAGGAATAGGTGATCTACTATTTGAGCAAGAAGTTCACGCACTTTGATATCTACTATTTGAGTACGAAGTTCACGCCGTATGAAGCTCGATATACTTATTTGGAGAAGACTTGTTGTTCTTTGACTTGGGTTGCTCAAAAATTGAGGCACAATCTATCTTCCTATACTACACACCTCATTTCGAAGATGGATCCATTGAGATATATCTTTCAGAAAGTGATGCCGATAGGAAGACTAAGCAAATGTCAGATATTGTTGAGCGAGTTCAACATCGTGTATGTAACTGAGAAAGCAATCAAAGGGCAGGCTTTAGCTGATCATCTTGCAGAAAATCTCGTTGATAATGATTATGAACCACTCAAAACCTACTTTTCCGATGAAGAGACATCATTTGCAGGAGAAGACATCTTCGAGGCATACCCTGGTTGGCGAATATTCTTTGATTGGGCTGTGAATTGCCAAGGTAGTGGCATTGGAGCGTTCTTAGTATTAGAATCTGGGCAACATCACCCGATGGCTGCGAAACTTCGATTTTGTTGTACTAATAATATGGCTGAGTATGAAGCTTGCATCTTGGGCTTGAGGATGTCCATAGATATGAATGTCCAAGAGTTGTTGGTCATTGGAGACTCAGATTTGCTGATTCATCAGGTTCAGGGAGAATGGGCTATGAAGAACCCAAATACCATACCATATGTGCACCTGATACAAATGTTGTGTGAAAGATTTCGAAAGATCGAGTTCAAGCACACGCCAAGGAGACAAAAAGAGTTCGTCAACGACCTCGCCACCATTTCCTCGATGATTCAACATCCGGACATGACTTATATTAATCCTTTAGAGATAGACTTGAGAGGGAAACTGGCCCATTGTTTGCATATTGAGACAGAACCAGAAGGAAAGCCTTGGCATTTTGATATAAAGAAGTATTTATAGACTGGAACTTATCCTGAGAATGCTACTTCCGATCAAAAGAGAGCTATACGTCGGATTGCAAACAATTTCTTTCTGAGTGGGGAAATCCTTTATAGGAGGACTCAAGATCTAGGTCTCCTTAGATGTGTTGACACTGTAGAAGACATGAAGCTTGTTGAACAAGTACATGCAGGAGTTTGCGGTACTCATATGAATGGACTCACTTTAGCAAGAAAAATCTTTCGAGCCAGTTATTTTTGGATGACTATGAAATACGACTGTTGCAAGTTTGCGCAAAAATGCCATCAGTGTCAGATACATATTGATTTGATCTGTATCCCTCCCCATGAACTCAAAGCTATGAGTTCTCCTTGGCTGTTTGTAGCTTGGGGTATGGATGTTATCGGTGTGATAGAGCCAGCTGCCTCTAATGGTCATAGATTTATTTTGGTTGCCATTGACTACTTTACTAAGTGGGTGGAGTCAGTCTCCTACAAGTCCATGACAAATAAAGTGGTAGCTGATTTTGTGTGCAACAATTTGATATGCCAATTTTGAATACCAGATTCCATCGTCACCGATAATGTAGCAAATCTCAATATTAACTTTATGAAAGAGATATGTGAGCAATTCAATATCATTCATCAAAATTCAACAGTGTATCTCCTTCAAATGAATGGAGCCGTAGAAGTTGCCAACAAGAATATCAAGAAGATTTTAAGGAAAATGATTGACAAACATCGAGGATGGCATGAGATTATACCTTATGCCTTGTTAGGGTATCGCACAACAGTCAGAACATCAATTGGAGAAACCCCGTACTTGCTAGTATATGGAACAGAAGCGGTGATACCTTCCAAAGTGGAAATACCATCATTGAGAATTATTCAAGAAGTTGAGTTGAGTGATGCCGACTGGGTTCGTAATCGAATTGAACATTTTAGTTTTAATCGATGAAAAGAGGATGACGGTTGTTTGACATGGTCAGATATATCAACAGAGGATGATTCGTGCTTTTAATAAGAGAGCAAAACCTCGAATGTTCAAGGTAGGACAATTGATTCTCAAACGTATCTTTCCCAGTCAAGATGAGTACAAAGGAACATTTGCACCAAATTTGTAAGGGAAGTACATGGTTCGCAAAGTGCTGTTAGGGGGAGCGTTAATTTTTTCAGAGATGGATGGTCAAGAGTGGCCAAGATCAATCAATTCAGATACTATCAAGAGATATTACGTTTGAAGATTTAGAGTTCGCCTTTACCTTTTTCTCCTTTGTAATTGCATTACTTAGTTTTTGCATTTTATTTATCCCTATGTAATGAACTACGTTTGACTTGAATTCTCAATAACGAGATACGTAGGCGGCCTATGTCGGCCTCATTCATCCCTTTTTCCCTTTTATTATTCCTTTTTATTTTCCTTAGAACTACGTTTGACCTGAATTCCCAAGAGTGAGATACGTAGGCGGCCTATGTCAGCCTCAGTCATTTTCTTAGTTAAAATTTGTATTTTTTCTCTACCTCCCATGAGGGGAACTACGTTTGACTTGATTCGTTCCCTAACGGGATTCGTAGGCGCCACAACGGCTCGGTCATACTCCCATAAAGGAAACTGTGACAGAATTTTTTGAGAGGAACTCAAAAATTTTGAACAAAGAGTCCATCTTCAACAAATCGAAGTTCAAAGCATGGTGAAACCTCAACTGGGACATAATTTTTGTGAAACTATCTCAAAAATTCTCAAAGTGCTTCTGATAAGCTATCGATCACTGACAACAGCTAAACTAGGACAGAAATTTCGAGGTTGCCCTCAAAATTGCTCTAAGCATCATTACAAATATGAAAGATGTCTTAAGGATTCTCAGCCTGATCAGGAATTCAAAGACAACCGTGACACATCAAGGAATCTATTCAAAAGTCGAACATGTTCATTTAAGCTTTACGTAACATGACAATTGGCAGTGATCTTTTCTCAAAAAACTTTTTCTAAATTTGTTATTTCTAACATGTCGAATATTTTTGTCAAAATCTATATTTACTACCTTCTGTCTACCAAGAGGTGGGAGATCAAAGCGGTTCATCTGGGGAAAAGACGAGGAGCAGACAACCGAAGAATTAACATAGATCAGTTTATTTGAAACTAAGAAATTTTCTGTGGATGCAGGGAAATTTTTGCAGGTCTTATCTACAAGAGAATAGCTGAGGCATAAATATTTCTGTCTCATTCAAATTCCCAGTAATTTATCATATCTCATACATCGGGGAGAGGCTATTTTATTTTTTAGTTACCGAGAGGGCCATTGCATATTCATCACCGATAAGGCTATTTTGCTTTTTAGTTGTCGAGAGGTCCATTGCATATTCATCACTGATAAGGCTATTTTATTTTTCAGTTGCCGAGAGGGCCATTGAATATTCATCACCGACAAGGCTATTTTATTCTTCAGTTGCCGAAAGGGCCATTGCATATTCATCACCGATAAAGCCACTTTATTTTTCAGTTGCCGAGAGGGTCATTGCATATTCATTATCGAGAAGACCATTTTATCTTCAAGTTGTAGAGAGGGTCATATAATGATTTCTTCATATTAATTCATTATCTATCACGTCGAAGAGAAGAATACATATCGAATATGGTAAAAGATGCCATCTCTAATTCAAATTATGATTTTATTAACATTTTGTATTAGTTATATCGAGAGCATCCAAAAGGGTGAATTCTCAAAATGAACTACAGATGTGGACGTCATCAAGTAGGATGCAGTGCAATGTGAAACTTTTTCTTAGCAGCGAACTAGGACATACTCTAAAGAGGGGCGTCAAACCCTTCGGACACGAGCTGGGAAGCGACTATCACCACAATCCAACCACACCCCTGTCAGAAGGCATGTGGGTATTTCTTTGAGTCCGTTAATTTTCAGTTTCGCCTTCGGATAATCTCAACTCTCACAGGAGGCAATCTTCCAATCCTAGTGACGATGTACCAAAAATTTTAAAAATTATATCCATGTAAGTTCTTAATTATGGGTGTGAAGCGTGCCACATTTATGGTTAAGAGGTTGCAAGTCTTTTTTTCATGACTCAATCTGTTTGTCACTCCTTCTGAACCAGGGGTTATCTCGGAATAAGAGATTCCTCTTCAACCGATAGAGCCAATTACAAGTAGCCTGATTCCTAAGTAAAAGAATATGTAGGTGGGATCAATTTTGAAAACTCGACAGTATTCTAACATTTTCTCTTAAAATCTCATTCCCAAGCATTCTAATTTCTCCGAAATTTGATATTGGGAAAACTTTTGAATCCTTTTGAACTACAAATGGCCTGAATTCTCATGTAACCTGAGATATGTAGGAAATCTAGAATCAGGGTCCGGTCATAATTTTGCAAAGTATGTACAAAGAACATTTAGAAGATGGAGATGTGATCAGGTAAAAATTGGTTTAGTCAAGTTTCTTTGTCCATGATCTCTTTCATCGATCATACCCAAAGAAAGGGACAGTTGTTCATACACAATTTTTACCCTCCACAATACGAATTAGTTATGGAGCTTTTAATTTTGACAATTTGAAATAACTGATTTTCAAAATACGAAAAAATATTTTTAAATAAATGCCTTTACTTTAAGAAGTATTATTTTGGAATTAATTTGATTATTTTAGATTGATAATATTAAAAGCTCTTAAGTTAATTTGTATTAATTCATCATACAGTCAAATTAGTCAATCAAATTCAATTTGATTACCTTTAATTGGTCAAAATTGCGACCGAATTGGCCAAAATTTCAATATCCCTACCCTTGAACCACACTCAGATTTTTCTTGGACCCAATCTAATTTTGGACCAATTTCAGCCCAAAATATCCCCTGACCCAGCCCATTTCCATTTCATTTTAGCATCCATGTTATACATATACTAGATACATGTGCACGTGGGGGCCACACACCCCCAATTCTCCTTCTCTTTCCATTTTCCCCTCAACGTTATACTCTTTCTCCCTTCCCATCTTCTTCTTCTTCTTCAACGAGCTTCACCTCAACGAACCAAGGGAGCAACTTAGAGGAACAATCCAAGCTAAATGTCAAATTTCCCTCAACGTTCACCCCATTTCTCCGTACATACATGTCCCTCCCCTATTCCCCATCACTCAATTTGTACCTCATCCATTTTGGAATCAAAATATGGTGCATATCACAATAATCGATTGAAATTGATGGCTGTGATATGGACTCGTGGATGATTCCCAAAGGATGAGGTAGTTAATTTCAAATTCAAACTCAAAATTGACCCCGAATTTTCCCCAAATCACCCTCTGATTTTTTTCCCATTTAAGCCCTAATTTTGGGACTATATATACCCTTTTCAAGAATCATTTAAGGCAGTCGTTGATGATTCTGAAAAACCCTAGTAAAAAAAAACAATCAATTTCCATACTTAAAACACGCTCCATTTTCGTTTTAAAGAAAGGTTTTGCCTAGAGAGATTATTCGTGTTTCGAAGGGTTATCGAAGCTAGGAGTTCTTGGTTTTGAGGTCAGTAAAGCTTAGACGAAGCTTCCTTTTTAGTGGTGAAAGTTCCCTCTAGTTCGTCGAAGTCCAGTTCTTGCCACCGAACAGGTAATATCCTCATTTCCTTCACTCGATTTCTGTCGAAATAGTGTGTTTGTTTGGTTGCTTGATCACCCATTTTGGGATTTTGATTTGAATATCGGGGTTTTGTAGCGATGTTGGATGGTTGTATCCTGTTGGAATATTCCTGTTTTTGCTGTGTCATGGGGAATTAATGTTGTGGTTTTACTGCTAAGCGATAAGAATCTGCATTGTGTGTTGATATTGACTTTTCCTATTCAACTCTATTTCTTAATCAATTTCAAGCTCTTCCAGTTGAGTGGCATCTCAAATGGTTGTCTATTTGTGGTGTCTAGTAGTCATGTCTTTAATGATAGTTTAAATTCTTGATCAAACAGCTTCGGATACTTGAAGTTTGTGGCATCTTCTCTCTGTTTCTGTTCCAGATTTTTACTCTAGATCAATCAGTCATTTGAGTCATTTTAAGGAGAAATATAGCTCATGTTCTTCCTTGGTTCGTCTCCGTCTCCTTGTATGAATTTGACTTGAGTATTATTGTTTTGATTTAGCACATTATGAATTTGTCTGATGTTATATATATTGGTTTGTCTGAGATTGACGACCATGCTCCAACTACTTTCAAGCGTATGTACTGAGTTCCTTTTTGAATGATTCTGGTCGGTCGTCTTTTCTTCTTTTGGAGAAAGTTAAGCTTTTTGAGCTTCAAATGTTTGTTCTAACCTCGCATTAAGCATGAACCAGTTTAAGTTGTTAGGAGTCAAGATCAATGTTAAAGTGACCTTTGCTTTTCAAGAGCATGCTATAATCCTGTTATAGTTCATTTTACTGATGTTCCTGGTTCTCTAAAATGCTGTCAATTTGGTTCCTCTAAATGTAATCTATCTAGAGTTCTATCAAGGTCATTGTAGTTCTGCTTTGCTTGCTCCTTATCCCAATGTGAGTTCCTTGGGTCTTAAATAGTCACATGTATGCCTTTGTCGCATTAAGCAGTGGTTAAAAATGCAGGACACAGGATTTTGCACTCTGTTTGTGCCTTCTCATTTCAAGTTTTGTCTATTGCCGAGCCAAACAGTATAGTGTGGCTTTAAATAGTGATAGGTTATACCTTGGATCCATTCTAGTGTGTTAGAATAGTTCTATTCTGATGTTGGGTTTCTGTTAGTGTTTGAAGGGTCCGAAATAGGTGGATTTGTCCCACTGTCACATGATTTTGGCAACCCATTTCAATTTAAAGTGTGTTATAACCTTATATGTGGCCCTACTCCTATTCTGAAAGTCAAAATGTTCTTTGCTTATGGTTGGTTTTTTTTAAATAAAAAACAAAAAAAAATTTGAATCTCAGGTTTCGTTTTATTTTTTTAGAGTTCAATTCAGGGTAACCATCTTGTTTCTTGTTATTCTGCACTTTGTCAAGAATTGCTAGTTGAATTTTATTGTTTGTTTAAACTATGCAGAGTCCAGTCCATTCTGCCTCCTTCGGTTCGAAAGTTCGCCTTTCAAATCATTTTAAATCTTTGTACCATTTTACAGAATGTCGATCATTTGTAATCCTTGAATGTCAAGCTGTGAAATACGTATGTCTTTATATAATGAATCTTGGACCTTATATATGTTATTTGTTTTATGCATGTAAAACCGTTTCAGAGTCTCAAATGGACTCTTACTCTTTATTTGCATTCCTTCGGACCATGGTGGCCCAAACTTCTATTTTGGTTTGACTTTTTGGAGAGGGAAAGGGTCAACTCGCAGTTAAAGTTGTGATACAGGAAATCCGCCGGAAAATCATTGTCACACTGATATACAGTGTATATACAACACTATATACAACAATAAAAAGGGCCAAGAAGCCCAATCTTCAGCAACAACCCTTTTGGAGAATATGGGCCAGGTAGGCCCAAGTATTTTTTAGCACTAGGACAGGTGTTTGAAGAATTGGGCCTGCTGAGCCCAATTGCTATTTAATTGCTTTCCTTGAGTTCATTCTTTTATTTATAATATTTGTTATTATTTGACAGTAACTTTAACATTATTTGTATTATTATTTGTTATTAATCTAATTGTTTCCCCAATATTGCCTTCATTTATGTTAATTTTCATTATTAATGATTTTCTTAAGTGTTGAAATTATTCATGCAATTTATTCTTTTGGATTGGAAATGTTAGTTAATTTTAAACTTCATCAATTTTTGCAAAATTAGTCCATCCTTTCAAATTTAGTCAATTCTGTCAAATTTTAGTCAAATTCTTTCAAATTTAGTCAGATTCTTTCAAATTTAGTCAGATTCTTTTAAATTTGGTCAATTCTTTCAAATTTAGTCACATTCTTCTAAATTTAGTCAATTTCTTTCAAAGTTAGTCAAATTCATTCAAATTTAGTTAAATTCTTTCAAAATTAGTCAATTTTTCAAACTAGTCAACTTTTATAAAAGTCAGTCAAATTTTTAAAAATTAGTCAACTTTCTAATCGATGGTCAACCATAAGTTAGCAGTCATTTTGATTGATTAATTTCTTCTCAAAGTGGAAATGAAACCTTACCCATTTCTCAGATATTTTAAATCTTTCCTATTAGATTTTTAAAATTTAATCTTGGTTTCCTAATTATCCTTAAAATTAGGTGGCGACTCTTTCAAAATCTTGGAAATTTGATTTGCACTTAAATTAATTAAGTATTAAATTGGATTTTCGAAATTAAAGTCATTTTTTGAATTAACACCAAGAATTCATCCCTCAAATATGTAAGGCTCTCCAAAAGGTTTTTTTTCTTACCATTATATAATCTTTAATCACTAGTTCCACTCAAGACTTCAACCATAAGTTGAGACCAAAGATTATTTCATTACTAGCCAAGCTCATTGAAGTACTTTTCTTGCATGCTTCTTGATAAGATCATGACTCTTATTGATTTTACTATTGATTCAAGATATTGAAACAAGATTTATAACTATTGATGAAATTATGAGAACTCTTTATGTAAAAGGTTTTAATGTTTACAGTGTTGAGTTAACTTTATAAAGTAATTGAAGTTCTTGCGTTTGCAAGATACCTGAGAAATAAAGATTATGTTGAAATAC
>JAABOM020006552.1:0-20108 GCA_011800125.2 Solanum clarkiae | reverse complement strand
ATGAAAATCCCTCATTATTTAGCCGTTTTGAGCCCTAAAAACTCACCAAAAACCTCTCAAATTCCTCTCTAATCTTTATCAAATTCTCCATTTATTCTCAAGGTTTTCAAGAAGTTTTGTTGGAGTTCGAGGAAATCAAGTCAATCCTCAAGTCCTCCCCAAGTTTTCTTCAAGAAACTCCAAGATTAAGGTATTTGGGTTTCAACCATTGGGGCCTTTCACCCATGGTGCCTAACCTTCCTTTTTTTTTTTTTTACATAAATTGCATGTTTTCAATTTGGTTTATCTATGGATATATCTTATTATGAATTTTGAGTATAAACTAAATTAAAATTTTTATGAAATATTGTTCAAGTATGCATACTTTGATCTATGGAGCTATGATCTTTATGTAAAATGATTAGGGGTTTTGATGTATCTTGCAGGAGGGTATTACCTAGTGTTGGTAGGTAGTTTTATATTGATTTTACTCATATTATTTCACTCTTGAATTTCATGATTTTGAACTAGCATTCCATACCCGCCAAGTGTTTGATAAAATTTCTTGTTGAGGATTCTTGAGTTATTGAAGGTCTATTGTATGACTTAAGAGTTAAGTGACTTTAGGATGATGAAAAGAATTTATGTATATGTTGAATTCATGAAAAATATCTATGGTGTTGCAAGTAAATTATTGGGCTCCCATGTTTGTTGTGTTCTTGAGAAAATTGAGTTCTTTCTTGATACTTGAATGTGATAGTTTGATGAGTTATTTCTATGACTTCTATCAAAAATATTATATCATAAGGTATGAAAATTCTACCAAAAAGGTCATACCTTAAGGTAGAGTAACTCATAGTCCCTACTTAAACGATTGTATGGTGAGGTAAAGAATCTACCAAAAAGGCCATACCATAACTTAAAGTAACTCATAATACCTACTTAAAAAATGATATCATAATGTAGGGATAATCTACCAAAAAGGTCATGCTGTAAGGTAGAGTAACATAGTCCCTACTTAAAAGATTATATCATAAGGTAGGGATAATCTACCGAAAAGGCCATACCATAAGGTAGAGTAACTCATAGTTCCTACTTAAAGATTATATCGTAAGAAAGGAACAATCTACCAAAACATATATTTCATAAGGTAAGATCTCTCTTTCCGATAAGATCATATCGTAAGGTAAGTGCACTCCATATTCTTACCGAATAAATTATGTCAAAAGGCAAGGGTACCTATTGATTTCTACAATGATGTCATGCCGTAATATAGGATCAATCATGACTCTTCCCGAAAATATTGTATCGTAAGGTAAGAGGCATCTCATACTATTTACTTAAAAGACTATGTCGTAATGTAGGGGTATCGGCAACACTCTCCGAAAAGACTATACCGTAAGGTGAGTGGATAACTACTTGGCCATTCTCATGCATACTTGTGTAAGATTGAGTATATATATTTCCTATTGAGCTTATGTTCATTGATTATTAATTAGAAGCATGTTTTACTCAAAACATTGATCATGCATGTCATACTGATATTATGCTATCTATTGACTATGATTATGCATTTTGGCTATATATGGCTTATGATTCTTGTTACATTGAATGCTACATACTTAATATATTCAAACGTATTAACGCATATTAAATGCCTACATGATGTTACCATGTAAGAACCAGAATCCTATTTGATCCTCCTCCTCCATATAGCTAGTTTTGACATTTTGATGATAAGCTTTGGTGAGTCCTCAAGTTCAGCGACACAAGCTTTGCACTCTTTTCCTTTGTTTATCTCTTTATGTGGGGTATTTCATACTATGAGGGCGAGCCCGGAAGTGTCTTGGCCCCTGCTCAAGTCCACGTTTAGAGGTGTCATTGGAATAATTGAAGTATTTATGCTTTGAACTTTGACTCTTTAATGATTTATGACAACTGACTCTTTCCCTTAGTCCAAAATTCCTTTTTTTACATTATTCACTATTTCTTATTTTGCTTCGACAACCAAGGATGTGTGTATGATGTCCTAAGAGGCTTGTTTAGGGTTCTTTTGGGTTCCTTATAAGCTGTGTCACATCTACGGCCTATGTCTGGGTCGTGACAAACTTGGTATTAGAGTACTCGGTTGTTAATGGTCCTTCGAATCCAACACAATGCCTCGATTAGAGTCTTATTCATGGTTGTGAAGTGAGCCACAATTATGAATGGGAGGCTATGAGGCGTTTTAGGAAATGTTTCCCTTCTTCATGGCCATTATCGTGCTATCGAAATTAAGATAAAGTTTTCCCCTAACAACGATTTGCTTATGATGGGGTGCCTAACCCAAGGATTCAAGTAGGTAATGGTGGGGTGGCTAATCTCAGGTGCCAAAAGTGTGGGGGAAACATGGTGGTTTATGTTTGGAGAAATCTAATGCTTGCTTTTGTTGTGGTGAAATGGGTCACAAGGTTTTTGGTTGTCCTCATTCTCAAAACAAAGGTAGAGATGATCGTCCTCAAAGTCAAGGTGATAATATGGGCCAAAAGACAAAGGGATGCAAGGAGTGGATAAGGCACCCGATGTTATTACCGGTATATTAAAGGTTTTTAATTATGATGTTTATAAATTTGTTGACCCGAGTGCCACTCTTTCATTCATTGTTCCTTTTGTTGCTAATAAGCTTCATGTGTGTCCCAAATGTTTATGTGAGACCTTATAAAATATCTACCCCGTTGGTGAGTCCATTGTCGCTAAGGGAGTTATTAGAGATTGTCCTATGTTCTTATTGCACAAAGTCTTGTCTTATAAGTTGGTAGAACTTGGTATGGTGGATTTTGATCTTACTCTTAGGGTGGACTGGTTATATGCATATTATGCTTCCATTGGTTGTAGAACCCGCAAGGTTAGGTTCCAATTCCCTAGTGAGACCGTCCTTGAGAGGGGGAGTTTTAATGTAGTGGTGAGGGTAGAGTCATTTCTTGTCTTAGAGCCTAAAGTTTCTAGGGATTGCATTTATCAACCTGTAAGGGTTAAGGATGTGGAGTCACCATAGAGAACAAGTATCCTCTACTAAGGATAATTGACCTTTTTGACTAACTTCAAGGGTCTAGTCACTTTTCTAAGATTTTTTTTTGGTCTAGATACCACCAAATGAGAGTAAGGGAGTGTGACATTTCCAAGGAAGATTTTGGACTAGGTATGGGCATTTGGAATTTGGGGTAATGTTTTTTGTTTTGGTCAATGCACCGACTATACCTATAGCTCTCATGAATAGGGTCTTTAAACCCTAACTTGATATGTGTATGGTGGTCTTGGATGATGATATGTTGGTTCATTTCTGGAGTGAGGAAGAGCTTATGTCATTTTGGGGTGATGTTGTGGATTGTAAGGAATTTGAGGTTGCTTACTAATTATGAAAAGTGGAAATCTTTGAGTAACAAAAGGGTGGTTGGAGAAATACGTTGGTTGACTATATTGGGAATGAGGTTGTGTGAAGTTGAGAATGGTTGTGTAGTGTTTTTGATAGTTCCAAATCTCCTATGGTTGAAAAGGTCTAGTTAAGCAAGACCTTGATTTCGCCTTACTAGATTTGGAGGTCTTGGTGAGGGATGGTAGAGTGTAGCTTGTCTCCCAAGGGGGAGATGGTGGTTTTTGGTACCAAAGTGGACTATATGTGTTGAAGGTTGACAATTGGGTTAAGGTTCGTAGGTCCTTATAGGGTTTGGAGGAGAAATGGATAAGGTTGCATAAGGATTGGAGTTCCCTATGGATATAAATATGGCTCTTCTGGTTTTCCATGTGTCCATGATGAGGTGGTGTGATGACCCAAGTGCTATGGTGACTTTGAAGGTTTTGGATGTGATGAGGGATGATTTGACTTATAAGGAGGTTCCAGTAGAAATCTTGAATAAACAAGTAAGAAGGTTGAGAGGCAAGGATGTAACTTCCATAAAGGTTCTTTGGAGCTATCGACAAGATGAAGGACGCACTAGGGAAGCCGAAGCAATCGCAAAGGAGGGTGTGCAAATATCAAAACTCTGACTTCATATTCTTCTTTAGGTGGTCGATTAACAATTATGAAATTCCAATAATGCAATTTCTTGAGAGCAAAGTGCACTGCTTCCGCAACGCGCAGAGGTATGATTTTGTGATTGTTTTTTAAACTCGGTCAAAGACTTCTAAGTCTTGGGCTTAAGTGCTCCCAAACATGCATTTACCTATATTTAGCCATATTTCACTCTCATATCATCTTAAACATTCCCCAATACCCACTCAAATACTTAGCCATATTTTTCACTCCTAAATTCACATCCCAAAACTCAAGACCAATCTTAAGGATTTCTTCAAGGATTTCATTCAAGCTTCAAGTCCCTATCTCCAATCTCTTTCAAGCGTTCTCCAAAGCTAAGGTATGTGGGTTTCTTTCATGGGTTCCTTTCACCCATGATTCCCAATATTCCTTTTCCTCAAAGTTGCATGATTTAAAGTTGATTTATTCATGGGTCTTGATTACTATGAAAAACACTGCACTATATGTTTGAGCCTATGAAATTGTGACTGTTTTACCAAGTTTTGAGCTATGAATCTAAGATCTATTGAAAGGATTAGTGAATGGTTTTGATGTTCATTGCTTGGAGTGTTACCAAGTATCTATTGAAGCTTTTACATTGAATTTACTAGCATGATTTCAGTCTTGAATTGCATGGCTTTACACTAGCACTACACACTCTATAAATGTTTGATGAAATGTCTGGATGTGGTTTCTTGATGAATTGAAGGTCAAAAGTATGAGATATGATATGAATGACTATATTATGATGAAAAGCGCTTGTACATATGCTATATTCTATATAAAGTGTTGCATTAGACCATACCCGATCCAGGGGGACTAGTAGCCCAGGTAACCTAGTTGAGGGGTTAGTATCTCCAACACCAGGGTGGTAGGTAAGATTGCCACTAAACTAGTTAAGGGGTTTGTACCTTATACACTAGGGTGATGGGTGAGATCATCACTAACCTAGTTGAGGGGTTTGTACCTCACACACCAGGGTGATGGGTGAGATCATCATCAACCTACCAAGGGGTTTGTACTTTGGAAATCATCATTAACATCTTGATTATGATGTTATGCAAGATTCCCCTTAGTCCCATTGCCCATATCCTTACTCTTTATGTCTTTTATATGCTTCTGCAACCAATGATGTTTAATGATAAGTTAAGAGGCTTGTTTGGGGTTCTTTCGGGTTCCCCATTCGCCATGTCACGTCTAGGCCCTAGGCTTGGGTCATGACAAACTTGGTATCAGATCACTATGTTAATAAGTCCTTAGTGTCCAACACACCGCATTGATTAGAGTACTATTCATGTTGTGAAGCGCGCCATGACTATGAATAGAAAGTTATGAGGTGTTTTAGGAAATGTTTCCCTTCTTCATGATCAAAGTCATGCTATAGAGTTTTGGTAAATTCCCCCCCCCCCCCCAACAATTGTTCCTTGCTATGCTAGATCATGCCTAACACTCGAGGAAGAAGGGCCCGAACTCCCATGAGCTCCGAGATGCTCTTACTATGCTTGCCTAAATTGTGGCCAAGTCAATCAAAGGGCCCAAGCCCCTCATGCTACTACCCCGTGAGCTAGGGTGAGGGACTTCATGAGAATGAATCCTCCGGTGTTCTATGGGTCAAAGGTGGATGAAGATCCAAAATAGTTTATTGATGAGGCCTATAAGATTTTGAATAGCATAAGTGTTGGACCAAATGAAAAGGCATAGTGGCGGAGTACCAACTCACAGGGTAGCCCAAATATGGTGTGATCAATGGAAGGAGGAGAAGGGAAATGGTAATGTGATGCTTTGGGAGGAGTTCAAATTGGGTTTTCTTAATCGGTTCTTCCCTCTTGAGCTTATGGAAGCTAAGTTGATAGAGTTTATGAATTTAAAGCAAGGTTCCATAAGTGTGCAGGAGTATACCCTCAAGTTCAATCAACTTTCAAAGTATGCTCCTCATTTTGTGGCCGATCCTAGATCTAGGATGAATAAGTTTGTGATGGAGGTCTCCGACTTGGTGAGCAAAGAATACCGGTCTGCTTTGCTAATTAGTGACATGGATTTGTCCTAATTAATGACATATGCTAAGCAAATGGAAGAAGAAAAGTTGACGAAGAGGTGAGGTCATGAGGCCAAGAGGGCTTTTGAGGGTAAATTCCAAAGGGTGGCCGGCTCCATCAAGGCCAAGGGTCTTCTCATGCTACTAATAGGAGGTTTGTCAATGACTTCCCTAGGACTCAAGGTGTTGGTGTTGTGGCTTCTATTGATGGGTGTCCTAAATATGGAGGGGGTCATAGGGGCCCATGTTTGATAGGTTCTAATGCATTTGAATGTGGGGAGCTTGGTTACAAGAAAATGAATTTTCCGTGAAATCATAGCAAAGATCGGGGTGCAAATGCGGTTCCATTGGGTAGGGTTGGTCATCAAGGTAGTTCCCCAAGGTACAATTGGTTTTATGCTCTACATGGGAGGAAAGGGGTTGGTGAAGTTCCCGACGTTGTTACAAGTATGTTAAAAATCTTTGTCTTTGATGTGTATGCTTTGATTGATCCAGGTGACACTCTTTTCTTTCTTACTCCTGTTGTTGCTAAAAAGTTCCATGTGGACCTAGAGTTGTTGCATGAGTCATATGAAGTGTCTACTCCTATTGGTGCATCTATTGTTGCTAGGAAAATTTATAGAAGTTTTCCTATTTGCATCTTGCATAAAGTGTTGCCTTGTGATCTTGTTGAGTTAGACATGGTCGATTTTGATATAATTCTTGGGATAGATTGATTGCATGCCTACTATGCTTCTATTGATCGTAGAACCTGTAGGGTCAAATTCTAATTTTCAAATGAGCTCGTCCTTGAGTGGGAAAGTCAACATGTGGTGGTCAAAGATAGATTTATCCCTTGCGTTAAAGCCCGTAAGTTGATCTCTAAGGGATGTCTTTACCATTTTGTGAGGGTTAAGGATGTGGAGTCTAAAGTCCTTCCCATAGAGTCGGTTCCGGTTGGAAATGAGTTTTTTGATTTCTTCCCAAATGACCTTCCCTGTGTTCCTCCTGAAAGGGAAATACACTACTGGAAAAATGTGAATTACACGGATATTTTCCTGGGGACTATATAGGACAATTCGTAGGAAATTGAGTTTCCTATGGATTTTCCTATAAAAAAAACCCGATGGTAAAACCTTCGTAGGTAATTATTTCCTGCGAATTTCAAAATCCCCAAGTATGTTACCTAGGGACTTAAATTCTGCATGTAAATTACTTGCGAATTTTTTCACTAAAAAAATTAAAATATTTGATTATTTTTCGGTGAAAATAAAGTTCAAAAGAACGTTCTTACAATTTTTTTTTTGTAAGTAATACCACATGAAGGAATTTTTGTAAATAATATTTTAATTATATTACATGGATGGTTCTACTTCCATTATCTCCTTATTGTTTATTATTTTTATTCAATACATTATTCTATTATCTCCTTATTGTTTATTATTTATTCAATACATTATACTATTGCACGACGTAATCCCTGCGCACTTCCCAAGTTAATCCCTGCACACTTCCCCTATCCTTAATTGCTTTTAGAAATTCCCTTCTACCTATGTTTTTAACTCATGACATTATAAATGCTAAAGTTTTGGTGTCTACTTATGGTACAAAAGGTAACTACGATACTATACTACTTTTTGGGTGCCTTTTTCAAATTTGATTAACTTTTAAAATTAATTAAGTATTTTAGATTTTTATCAATTACACAAAAGTGTTATAAATTCATGTAATATTAATTTGATGAAAAATATATCTTAAAATATTGACTAACACTCATGTAACTTGACTCATAAAATATTGACTAAAGTTCACTACCATCCAACATATCTAACAATGTTATGCTTATACTTCCTATGAGATAATGTCCATAACCAAAAAAATTTAAATTATACATATAAAGGTTTTGAAAAACAATAATTGAAAATATAAATATATTTACAAGTTTAAAGTGCAAGAAAGTTATTATCAATAATTGATATTATGTCTTAATAGGAATTGACAATAATTATAATTTTAATAGATCTTTAATAATTATAATTTAACACACTTAATATATATTTGCAAATAAATATCATTTAATTGGATATACAAGTAGAATGCTATTTTTCATTTAATACAATTCTATCAATGAGGGGGTAATGAAGCTACACATTAATAATTTATATCATCAAATTTTTCTCTACTTAAAAATAGTGGCTGACTTATTAAATAATACACAATTTAATATAAAAATAATATTAAATTAAAATTAATTAAACTTATGATAGTTATTTTTCTAATTGGATAAAAACAACTAGCCATACAATTTCCTTATATTTGTATCTTTGAAATAAAAAATAAAATAAAATATCGCATCATTGATTTTTTGTGAGATTAAATATTAAACATACATATGTTAAAATTATTTTAAAAAATGTGCATGGCAATTAAGGTAATGTTCCAGCGCCGTATTAGATTTATTATTACTATATAATAATTTATTTAGTAGAGTAAATATTATCATTAAAATTCTTTTTATTGTCATTATCACATTTTATATTATAATAAAATTTAATTTTGTAAAGTATATTTTCAAATAAAATATTTGTTCAAAAATCCAAATTAAAAGAATCCCTCAGATTCTAAGAAAAACCTTCATGTATAATTATATCAATTTTGTTTCTTTTTTTTTTTTATGAATCGAGATATTTTTTTAAAAAGAAAAATCAAATATGCATATTTCCGAAGTAAATCACTCAAAAAAATCTCCAACAAAATTTAAATCAATAAAATCTCTTCTAGAAAAACCTTCCAGTTAAATTATATCATTTTTTTTATCAAGAATATTTTCAAGTAAATCACTCAAAAATCTCCAACCAAATTCAAATTAATAAAATCCCCAAGTAATTCTTCAAGTAAGAAAATTCCCAAGTAAATCCCCAAGAAATAATCACAAACATAATTTGTAGAACATAAATCCTCATGTAATATCATATATAAAATTATTTTTAGATAAATTCTCAAATAATTACTCTTAGCTAAATCAACAAATAAGTTTACATAAGGATCTTCTCACAAACATATAAGCAAATTATTTTTTTTCATTACTTACAAATTTACCTATGAAAATAGTACTTGCAAATAATATACCCTAAATAATTTCCCAAGTAATAATTTTGCAAAAATGGCGCCAAATTTACCTGCCAATTTTTCTAGGGAAATTTTTTTCACATGCAAAATAGTTCAGAATTTAGGGATTTCATATTTCCATATGTAAATTTATAGAAATTTTCTATGGAAATAATTCCCAAATAATATCCCTAGGTAATTTATAATTTTCTAGTAGTGATAGACTTTGGCATAGACCTCCTCCTAGATACTCAACCCATTTCTATTCCCCCTTATCGTATGGCCCCGATAGAGTTGAATGAGTTGAAGAAACAATTGAGGGACTTTTTGAAGAAGGGATTTATTAGACCTAGCCAATCACCTTGGGGTGCTCCAGTGTTGTTTGTGAAAAAGAAGGATGGGTCCCTTAGGATGTGTATTGGCTATCGACAACTCAATAGGGTCACCATCAAGAATAGGTATCCTCTTCCAAGGATTGATGAATTGTTTGACCAATTGCAAGGGGCAAGCCATTTCTCTAAGATTGATCTTCGGTCCGAGTATCATTAAGTGAAAGTGAGGAAGTGTGACATTCCCAAGACGGCCTTCTAGACTAGATATGGGAATTATGAGTTTGTTGTGATGTCTTTTGAGTTGACCAATGCACCGACCATCTTCATGGACCTAATGAATAGGGTCTTCAAACTCTACCTTGATTCCTTTGTTGTGGTCTTCATTGATGATATTTTGATCTATTCACATAGTAGGAAGGAGCATATGGGTCATTTGAGGGTTGTGTTGCAAAGATTGAGGGAGAAGAAATTGTATGTCAAGTATGAAAAGTGTGAATTTTTGTTGGAGAAGGTTTCTTTCCTAGGTCATGTAGTGTGAGGGGATGGTATTAAGATGGATCCTAAGAAGATCAATGTGATTAGAAATTGGCCTAGACCATTGACCTCGTCGGATATTAGGAATTTCTTGGGCCTAGTGGGTTACTATCGAAGGTTTGTAAATTAGTTCTTCTCGATTGCTTCCCCTATTACAAAATTGACTCAAAAGAAGGTTAACTTTGTGTGGACCAATGAGTGTGAGAGGAGCTTCTACACATTAAAAGATAAGCTTGTGTCTGCTCCTATATTGTCACTACCGGATGCGCTTGAGGGATTTGTTGTGTATTATTGTGCTTCTAGAGTTGGTTTAGGTTGCGTGCTAATGCAAAATGGTAAGGTGATAGCCTATGCTTTCAGACAACTCAAAGTGAATGCAAAGAACTATCCTACTCATGATCTTGAATTAGCCATCGTGGTTTTTTCTTTAAAGATTTGGCGTCATTATTTGTATGGGGTGCATGTGGATCTATTTACTGATCATAAGAGCCTCCAATATGTGTTCACTCAAAAAGATCTCAACTTAAGGCAAAAAAGGTGGTTAGAACTTCTTAAGGATTATGATATGAGTATGCATTATCATCCGGGAAAGGCTAATGTTGTGGCGGATGCTTTAAGTAGGGTGTCTATGTGTAGCCTAGCTCATGTTGAAGGTAGTGATATGGAAATAGCTAGGAAGGTACATCAATTGGCTAGATTGGGGGTTAGGTTGGAAGAGGTTAGTGATGATGGTGTTGTTGTTGTTGATGCGTCTAAATCTTCATTCATTGATGAAGTGATAGCAAAACAAGACCTTGATCCTCCTTGTTAGAATTGAAATCCTTAGTGAAATAGGGCAAGGTGGAGGTTTTCTCCCAAGGGGAAGATGGTGCCCTTAGGTACCAAGGTAGGTTGTGTGTACCTTGTATTGATGGTTTGATGGAGAAAATCTTTGATGAGGCCCATAATACGTCTCATTCTATCCACCCCAGTTCCACCAAAATGTATAGAGATTTGAGGGATGTGTATTGGTGGGGAGGCATGAAGAGGGACATTGCCAAATTTGTTTTCGGCTACCATAGATATCAACAAGTCAAAGTCGAACATCAAAGGATGGTGGCCTAACCTAAGACATGGAGATTCTACTTGGACGTGGGAGGTGATTAATGTTGATCTTGTAGTTGGGTTGCCCAAAAATAGGAGGGGTGTTGATTTCATATGGGTGGTGGTTGATAGGATGACGAAATCGGCTCACTTTCTATTGGTTAAAACTACATATGGGGCTTAAGAGTATGCAAAGTTGTACATCCATGAGTTAGTGAGGTTGTATCGGGTTCCCCTATTCATCATATCGGATCGTGGTGCTCAAGTCACTTCTCAGTTTTGGAGGTCTTTCCAAAAGGGTCTTGCTACAAGGGTTAAACTTAGTACGACCTTCCACCCTCAAACGAATGGTCAGGATGAAAGGACAATTCAAACCCTTGAGGATACACTTAAAGTATGTTTATTTGAGTTGTGGGATAGTTGGGATGACCATCTTCCATTGATTGAGTTCGCATATAATAATAGCTATCATTCTAGCATTGGTATGACTCTTTTTGAGGCCCTCTATGGTAGGCAGTGTAGATCAATGGTTGGGTGGTTTGAGGTTGGAGAGATGGCTTTATTGGGGCCAGTCTGGTTATGGCGGATCTTGAGAAGGTTAGGATGATTAGGTAAAGGTTGAAAACAGCCCTAAGTCGGCAAAAATCATATGCCAATGTGAGAAGGAGAGACCTTGAATTCAAAGTGGGTGATTGGGTCTATTTGAAAGTTTCTCCAATGAAAGGTATGGTTCATATTGGTAAAAAGGGGAAGTTGAGTCTGAGAGATGTTAGTCCTTATGAGGTGATAAAGAAAGTTGTAAAGGTAGCTTACGAGTTGAAGTTACCTAGTGAGATGGGATTGGTTCATCCAGTATTTCATGTCTCTATGTTAAGGAAATGTGTGGGTGATCCCAATGCTATTGTGCATCTTGATGTTGTGGGGGTTGTTGAGGATAACTTGACTTATGAGGATGTTCTGGCTCAAATTTTTGATAGGCAAGTGAAGACATTGAGGAACAAGGAGGTGGGCATCTATTAAAGTCCTTTGGAGGAACCAGCAAGTCGAAAGTGGTACATGGGAGGGTGAAGCGGACACAAAGGCAGTATACTTACTTTTCCACATCACTCAAGCCTAAGACACTAATTCTAAGTCCCGTATGTAGAGATTTGGAAATGTTGTTTTAAATGTAATATTGCATTTTTGTTGGGGCTGATTTGTTTATGATCATTCTTGTCTTGTACGTCTCTTTTAATTTGGGACGAATGTTCCTCGGGGGGATATTGAAACAACCCAAAAAAGTGCCGAAAATGAGCCTCGAAAGTGCCTGGAATCATAATTTCCATATATCTTAAAATCCATGCATAATATTAAAAATCCTAGTTCTTTTTTTTCAGGGGATCAAACTTAGGGTGGGGAGTGAAACTACCCCAAAAAGTACATGAAAATGTGCCTCAGAATGCCAGAAATTTTAAATTCCATATATCTCAAAATTCGTTTGCTATTTCAAAAATCCGACTCCATATTCTTGTTCAGGAGGTCCAAATAAGGTGTAAAAGGGTCTAATCCCGATTTAAGAGAGAATAGCAATTATGAAATTCCAAGAATGCAATTTCCAGTGCGGTTTTCGCGTTGCCTTCGCGATGCACCCCTATATATTTTGGGGACTGTTTTTTTAGTTCAGTCCAAGACTTCAAAGTCTTGGGCCTAAGTGTTCCCAATTGTGTTTTCACCCATACTTAGCCTTATTTCACCCTCATATCTCCTAAACATTTCCCAATACTAACTAAAACACTTAGTCGTATTTTCACTCCCCAAACCCAAGTCCTAAATCCTCATCCCAAGCTAAGGTTCTCCTTCAAGGTTCTTCTTCAAGTTTCAAGTCTCTATCTCCAATCTTCACCAAGTTCATCTCCAAGCTAAGGTATATGGATTTCATTCATGGGTTCCTTTATTCCATGATACCCATGCCTCCTTTTACTCAAATTACATAGTTTAAAGTTGATTTACAAATGGGTCTTGATTATTATGAAATTCACTAAACACTATGTTAAAGCTATGTAAAGTTATGACTATTTTGCCATGTTTTGAGCTATAAATCTTTGATCTATTGTAAGATTTGAGAAGGAGTTTTGATGTATGTTGCTTGAGGGTATTGGAAGGTATTGATTGATGGTTTTACGATGGATTTTCTTGCATGATTTCATCTCTACATTTCATGGTTTTATACTAGCATTACACACCCTCTAAGTGTTTGATAAAATGTCCGGATGTGGTTTCTTGATGAGTTGAAGGTCCAAAGCATGAGATATGATATGAATGACTATATGATGATGAAATTACCTTATGTATATAATATACTCGATATAAATTGTTGCATTAGACCATATCCGATATGGGGGAATAAGAGTCCAGTTAACCATGTTGGGGGTTTGTACTCATCAACCATATGAGGGGTTTATACTTCGCCACCTTATTGATAAGGTGTGATCATCATCAACCATGCGAGGGATTTACACCATACAACCACCAAGGGGTTTGTACCTTGAATAGCTAGCTTGGTCTCTTCTACACATATGATATCCTATGTGAGTATGAGTTACTTAAACATGTTTTACTTAAGCATTGATAATACATGCCATATTGTTATATTATGCCTATTGCTTATTTTATGCATTTTGATGATGATGCTTATCTATTGTTGCATTGCATCCTACATACTTAGTACATTTAAACATACTAATGCATACTCTGTGCCTACATGATGTTACCATGTAGGAACCGGTGCCCAAGTTGATCATCCTCCTTCATGTGGCTAGTTCGGTGCCATTCAAGCTAGTTGGTGAGTCCTCCACTTCGAAGACATTAGTATATACTCTTTGATTATGTATTGAGATACTATTCTTTATGTTTTATTTGACTATGATGGTGAGCCCAGTTACTTTGTCTTTTCCCCCACTCTTATCTATGTAGTAGAGGTGGTTGTTGGACATATTATGTATCTAATGATATGAGTTTGAGTCTTTTCTCTTGACTATGATATTGTGTAATCTTTTCCCTTAGCCCTGTTTTCCCCATTCATTTATCTCTTGATGCTTGATTTATATGCTTCTGCGACCAATGATGTGTAATGACAAGTTAAGAGGCTTATTTGGGGTTCCTTCAGGTTCACCATTCGTCGTGTCACGTCTAGGCCATAGGCTTGAGTTGTGACAAACTTGGTAGCAGAGTACTAGGTTGATAGATCCTCAGAGTCCAAGACACCGTGTCGATTAGAGTCATATTCATGGTTGTGAAGTGCGCCATGACTATGAATAGGAGGCTATGAGGCATTTTAGGAAATGTTTCACTTCTTCATATTCTAAGTCGTGCTATAAAGTTATGGTAAGATTTCCCCCAACAATTGTTCTTTGCTATGTTAGATCATGCCAAACACTCAAGGACGAAGGGCCCAAACTACCGAGGAGCAATCTAATAATGGTGAGCTCCGGGATGCTCTCACTATGCTTGCCCAAGTTGTGGCCAACCAAGTCAATCAAAGGACCTAAGCCCCTCATGCTACTACCCTGGGAGCTAGGGTAAGAGACTTTATGAGGATAAATCCTCCGGTGTTCTATAGGTCAAAGGTGGATGAAGATCCACAAGAGTTCATTGATAAGGTCTATAAGATCTTGAATATCATGGGTGTTAGGAAAAATGAAAAGACAGAGTTGGCGGTGTACCAACTCAAAGGGGTAGCTCAAATATGGTATGATCAATGGAAGTGTGAAAAGGGAATTAGTAATGTGGTGCTTTGTGAGGAGTTCGAATTGTTTTTATTAATCGATTTTTCCCTCTTGAGCTTAGAGAAGCAAAGATGGTAGAGTTTATGACTTTGAAACAAGTGCTATGAGTGTCAGGGAGTATGCCCTCAAGTTTAATCAACTTTCGAAGTATGCTCCTCATTTGGCAGCCAATCCTAGATCTAGGATGAACAAATTTGTGATAGGGGTCCCTGAGTTGGTAAGTGAAGAATGCTAGTCCACCATGCTAATTAGTGACATGAAATTGTCTCGGTTAGTGACCTATGCCGAGCAAATGGAGGAGGAGAAATTGAGGAAGAGAAGGGGATAGGAGGCTAAGATGGCCCAATTTGAGGGTAAATTCCAAAAGGGGTGCTAAATTTCGTCAAGGCCAAGGGCCTTCTCATGCTACTGATAAGGAGTTTGCCAATGACTTCCCTAGGCCTTAAGGTGTTGGTGGGGTAGCTCCTATTAATGTGTGCCCTAAATGTAGAAGGAGCCATGGAGGCCCATGTTTGAAGGGTTTTAATGCTTGCTATGAATATGAAGAGTTTGGTCAGAAGAAGATAGATTGTCCAAGAAATCGTGGCAAGGTCCAAGGCTAATGCGGTCTCATTGGGGAGAAGTGGTCCTCAAAGTGGTGCCCCAAGGCACAATCGGTTTCATGCTCTACATGGGAGGCAAGGGGTTGGTGAGGTCCCCGATATTGTTACCGGTATGTTGAATATCTTTGACTTTGATGTATATGCTTTGATTGATCCGGGTGCCACTCTTTCCTTTGTTACCCCTTTTGTATCTAAAAAGTTCCATGTTATCCCAAGTTGTTCAATGAATCATATGAAATGTCTACTCCTATTGGTGCCTCTATTGTTGCTAGGAAAGTTTATAGATATTGTCCTATTTGCATCTTAAATAAGTTGTTACCTTGTGATCTTGTTGAATTAGACATGGTTGACTTTGACGTCATTCTTGAGATGGATTGGTTGCATGCGTACTATGCTTCTATTGATTGTAGAACCCATAGGGTCAATTTACAATTCCCTAATAAACCCATCCTTAAGTGGGGAAGTCAAGATGTGGTGATCAAGGTAGATTCATTTCATGCATTAAAGCCCGTAAGTTCATTTCTAGGGGGTGTTTGTACCATCTTGTAAGGGTTAAAGATGTGGAGTCCAAAGTGCCTTCCAAGGAGTTGGATCTGGTTGTAAATGAGTTTCTTGATGTCTTCTCAAATGACCTTCCCGGTGTCCCTCCCGAAAGGGATATAGATTTTGGCATAGATCTACTTCCTGATACTCAACCTATCTCCATTCCCTCTTACAGTATGACCCTAACGGAGTTGAAGGAGTTAAAAAAATAACTGAAAGATTTGTTGGAGAAGGGATTTATTAGACCTAGATAATCACCTTAGGATGCTCTGGTGTTGTTTGGTGAAAAGAAGGATTGGTCACTTAGGATGTGCATTGACTATGGGCAACTCAAAAGGGTCACCATTAAGAATAGGCATCCTCTTCCAAGAATTGATGACTTGTATGACCAATTGCAAGGGGCTAGATTTTTCTCTGAGATTGATCTTTGGTTCGGGTATTATCAAGTAAGGGTGAGGGAATGTGATATTCCCAGGATGACTTTTGAGACTAGATATGGGCATTATGAGTTTGTTGTGATGACATTTGGATTGACTAATGCATCGGCCATCTTCATGGACCCAATGAATAAGTCTTCAAATCTTACCTTGATTCCTTTGTTGTTGTCTTCATTAATGATATTTTGATCTATTCACATAATTGGAAGGAGCATATGGGTCATTTGAGGGTGGTTTTGCAAAAATTAAAGGAGTAATATTGTATGCCAAGTATGATAAATGTGAATTTTTGTTAAAGGAGGTTGCATTCTTGGATCATGTGGTGTTAGAGGATGGTATAAAAGTGGATCTTGAGAAAATCGATGTGATTCGAAATTGGCCTAGACCATTGACCCCATCGAATATTAGGAGCTTCTTGGGCCTAGCGGGTTACTATAGAAGATGTGTGAATGGGTTCTCCTCCATTGCTTCCCCTATGACCAAATTGACTCAAAAGAAGGTTAAGTTTGTGTGGACCGATAAATGTGAGAGAAGCTTCCAAACATTAAAGGATAGGCTTGTGTCCTCTCCTATATTGTCACTGTCCGATGGGCTTAAGGTTTTTTTTGGTATTGTGATGCATCTAGAGTTGATTTGGGTTGTGTCCTAATGCCAAATGATAAGGTGATAGCCTATGCTTCTAGGCAACTCAAAGTGCATGAAAGGAACTACCCTACCCATGATCTAAAGTTAGCCGCCGCTATGTTTGCATTAAAGATTTGGCGTCACTATTTATATAGGGTGCATGTTGATGTCTTCACTAATCATAAGAGCCTCCAGTATGTCTTCCCCCAAAGGGATCTCAACTTGAGGCAAAGGAGATGGTTAGAACTTCTTAAAACTATGACATAAGTGTGCACTATCAACTGGGTAAGGCAAAAGTGGTGGTGCATTCCTTGAGTAGGGTGTTTATGGGTAGCTTAGCCCATGTTGATGGTGGTAGAGAGATGGCTAAGGAGGTGCATCAATTGACTAGATTAGGGGTTAGGTTGGAAGAGGTTGGTGATAATGGTGTGGTTGTTGTTGATGGGTCTAAGTCTTTATTGGTTGATGAGGTGATAACAAAACAAAATCTTGACTCCTCCATGCTTGAATTGAAGGCCTTGGTGAAAGAGGGCAAAATGGAGGTTTTCTCCCAAGGGGGAAGATAGTTCTCTTAGGCACAAAGGTAGGTTGTGTGTGCCTTGTGTTGATTGTCTGAGGAAGAAAATTCTTGATGAGGCCCACAATTCTTATTATTCGATCACTTCGGTTCCACAAAAATGTATAGAGACTTGAGAGATGTGCATTGGTGGGGAGGCATGAAAAGGGGCATTGCCAAATTTGTTTTCGATTGCCATAGTTGCCAAAAAGTCAAACCCAAACTTCAAAGGCTGGGTGCCCTAACCCAAGACATAGAGATTCCCACTTGGAAGTGGAAGAGTTGGATTGCCCAAGACTAGAAAAGGTTTTGATTCCATTTTGGTGGTGGTTGATAAGATGACGAAATCGGCTCACTTTCTATATGTTAAGACAACTTATGAGGCTAAAGAGTATGCAAGATTGTACATCTATGAGTTAGTAAGGTTGCATGTGGTTCCTTTGTCCATCATATCGGATCACGGTTCACAATTCACTTCACACTTTTGGAGGTCTTTTTAAAGGGGTCTTGGCACAAAAGTTCACCTTAGTACAACATTCCACCCTCAAACAGATGGCCAAGACCAAAGAACCATTCAAACACTTGAGGATATGCTAAGGGCTTGTGTATTTGAGTTGAGGGGTAGTTGGGATGACTGTCTTCCTTTGATTGAGTTTGCCTACAACAATAGCTATCACTCTAGCATCGGTAGGGCTACTTTTGAGGCTCTCTATGGAAGATGTTGTAGATCACCGGTTGATTGGTTTGAGGTTGAAGAGGTGGGTTTATTGGGACTATATCTGTTTGCGGATGCTCTTGAGCAGGTTAGAATGATTAGGGAAAGGTTGAAGACGGCCCAAAGTCGTCAAAAATCCTATGCCGATGTGAGAAGACGTGACCTTGAATTCAAAGTGGTTGATTGGGTTTATTTGAAAGTTTCTCCAGTAAAAGGTGTGGTCCGTTTTGGTGAAAAAGGGAAGTTGAGTCCAAGATATGTTTGTCCTTATGAGGTCTTAAAGAGGGTTGGAAAGGTAGCTTATGAGTTGAAGTTGCCTAGTGAAATGAATTTGGGTCATCTGGTGTTTCATGTCTCTATGTTGAGAAAATGTGTTGGTGATCCTAATGCTATTATGCGTCTTGATGTTGTGGGTGTTATTGAGGATAACTTCACCTACGAGGAGGTTCCGGTTCAGATTTTCGATAGGCAAGTAAAGTGATTGAGGAACAAGGAGGTGGCATCCGTTAAGGTGCTTTGGAGGAACTAACAAATCGAAAGTGTTACTGGGGAGGCCGTAGCGGACATGTAAAAGCGGTATCCTTATCTTTTCCACTCCACTCAAGCCTAAGGTACTGATTCTAAGGCTCGTATATGATTTCAAGTTTTGTATTTCATCCCTTATGTTGTTCATATGCATTCATAATTTAGTTGGCAAGTCTATAATGATGTTACACTTATGTTGAGATTTTAAAAATGATGTTTTAAATATAATGTTGCATTTTAGTTTGGGATGACTTGTTTATGATCATTCTTGTCTTGTACATTTCTTTTACATTCGGGGACAACTGTTCACAAGGGGAGAGATAGTGAAACGACCTAAAAAAGTGCCTGAAAATATGCCTTGGAATGCATGGAATTTTAAATTTCAAATATCTCAAAATTCATTTGCTATTTCGAAAGTCCGATTTCATATTCTTGTTTAGGGAGTCAAAATTAGGTGAAAAAGAGTCTAATCCTGATTTAATAGCAAAAGATTAGCAATTATGAAATTTCAAGAACACAATTTCCACTGGGGTTTTCGCGTTGCCTTCGCGATGCGCCCCTGTATATTTTGAGGACTTTTTTTTTAGTTCGGTCCAAGACTTTTAAGTCTTGGGCCTAAGTGTTCCCAAACTTTTTTTTACCCATACTCAGCCTTATTTCACCCTCATATCATCCTAAACATTTCCCAATACTCACTCAAACACTTAGTCATATTTTCACTCCCAAAACTCAAGTCCCAAACCATCATCCTAAGCTAAGATTCTCCTTGAAGGTTCTTCTTCAAGCTCCAAGTCTCCATTTTCAATCATCACCAAGTTTATCTCTAAGATAAGGTATGTGGGTTTCTTTCATTAGTTCCTATCATCCATGATACCCAAGCCTCCTTTTACTCAAATTGCATGGTTTAAAGTTGATTTACCAATGGGTCTTGATTATTATGAAATTTACTGCACACTATGTTAAAGCTATGTAAAGTTATGACTATTTTGCCATGTTTTGTTCTATAAATCTTTGACCTATTGTAAGATTTGAGAAGGGGTTTTGATGTATGTTGCTTGAGAGTGGGAAAGGTGTTGATTGATGGTTTTACAATGGATTTACTTGCATGATTTCATCTCTATATGTCATGGTCTTATACTAGCATTACACACCCTCTAAGTATTTGATAAAATGTTCGGATGTATTTCTTGATGAGTTGAAGGTCCAAAGCATGAGATATGATATGAATGACTATATGATGA
>JAABOM020006541.1:0-20108 GCA_011800125.2 Solanum clarkiae | reverse complement strand
GAGAAACAAAACCGTGCGCTGGTGCATGGGCGACCCATGGCTGGCAAAGCAGACAATATATGCACGTGTGGGGGCCGAGCTATTACAGTTTGGAAATTCGAGACCAGATTTGCGATCATCATGGAATATCAAGTCGGAAAGTGGTCTCGACCCGATTTAAGGACAACTGGGTCGAAAAATAATTTTCGCTAATTAATAGCAAAACAGTGTCTGCCCGCACCCCTGGCTCGATGTGGAGGGGGCGTGAAGCAACACTTTGTTTTTTTCCTCAATTTTTTTGACAGGAATTGAACTTTACGGAAAATCGCAAAAATACACTAGTCTGGCCACTAGTGCGTCGCAGACTAGTGTACCATTTTTAAAATTTTCTTTTAAATTTTGGGAAGGGTATTTTGGTCATTCCTAACCCATTATTAATTTCCAAAATGTGTTTTTAAGACTGATTTCGTACGAAAAGGTGTCCAAAACCCATTATTGTTCTATGTTTTCTACGTGAGGGTTACTGAGAGAAGAAGAACAGAGAGTGGAGGGTCTCACGTTTGGGTGCGAATTCTTCGAGGAAAACTTGATTATTTGTCATTCCAGGTATGTAAAGGCTACCCAGAGCATGAAATTGTCCTTCCATGTGCCCCAATGTATAGATTAAGTTGTGAATTGTTAGTTGATGGGTCTTAAGTTGAAGTTCTTGAATATTTTCTTGAAATCTACCTTTATATCTTATACATTATGATAAATTGATGATCATCAGGTTATAACTGTTTACACGTACTATTGTGTGATTCTGTAACTACCTTATATGAATTCTCTATTAAAGACTTTAAGAACGAACTTAGGGGTACTGTCTAGAGCCTTGATTGTCTGAATGTGATGATTGTTGGAGTCTGAGTCATGAGATGAATGTATTGATGATTGAAACTGATGAGATTAGAGTTCTTAAAGTCTAAAATGAGAGTGAAACTAATTTTGAAAGGGTGATCCTACTCCTTGAGTTGGTAGATGATGGGATGAGGTGTGTGTTCTTGGCCGTGGGGGCTGAGAGATGGAAATTTCTTAATGTAATAAAGGACTTATGAGCATATTCAGTCCTAGGAGGAGTATTAGCACCGAAATGGGTAAGAGTGAGTCCTACTCGCACTCATTTACTACATGGCCAGCGTTGGGGAGGATTGGACCATGAAAGTGGATGTTTTCTTTGTCCCGCAGAGGACTTGACAAACTTCTTTTGGATCCTGACAGACTTGTCCTTTACCCAGGCAAGGTACTGGACGGATGTGGCAACAACATCTCTTTGTTGTATCACTACAAGCTCATAGGTGGTGGTTGTCAGTTATAAAAACTCCCAGATAGGTTCCTTGTTTATAGTACTCTGAGGTTGATGTGATTTTGTGATGTCTTGATGGATAGTAAGGTGATAAAGTCTTGTCCTTTACTCTGAGTTGAGCATGAGTGATTGAGAACTGATGTTATATACATTATTTACTTTAGCCCATTTTACATAAAGTACATTCCATATACTAATGCCCCTTTGGCGCTGCATCATCTTATGATGCAGATTCTGTAGAAAGAGGACTTTAGTAGGCTAATCGTTGAGGTTCACCGATTCTCGACAGAGATTTGGTGTCCTCCCTTGCTTTCGGAGGACACATTTATTTCTTTGAGTTATTTTACTGGATTATGGTAGACATGGCCTGTCATGGTACCTTCTTAGATGATAGTTATAGAGGCTTCATAGACATAAATAGTTGAGGTCGGGATTTACATTCTTCCCTTTCCTTATTTCTATTGAATTGCTTATATTCGTACTCTATATGATAATGATTTTGATATCCCACTAGTAGTCTATTATCCTCTTTATATCTTCCATGTATGAGTTGATTGAACGAATGCAATGAGACTAGGTGGTTCTCTTGGGGGCTAGCAATAGTCTTTGAGTATCAGTTACGTCTAGGGTATCCTCCTAGGGTGTGACAGCTAGCGATGGTGGAATGCAATGTGAATGGAAATTATTATCCTACTCTCTTCTATCCTTATGATTGGTCCATGCTACCCTTCAACTTTGTCCTCTTTTGGGATTAATAAATATGGTAGGGTTTTAAAAAACAGAAAAAAGTTTAAAATACCCCTTAATTCAAGGAGGGTATATTTTACCCATATAATTAACCAATGTCATACAAAATATAATGTAATATATACAAATATGCTTTAGTATTATCATCCCATCACAAGCTATCCTTTTATTCATATTTTCTGCAATCACAGACAATTATCCAATATAAACTAAAATATTATATTAGCAGAAAGTTCACTCATCTATATATAATATTTTGCTACTTCAATTCATAATTTGTTTGAATATTTGAATCGATTAATGAATGCAGGTAGATATTACATCTAAAAACTGTGACACCAATACCCCTAGAAAGGAACCATGCATGTAACATATTTTTCCATACTCCATTCGCAAATCTGAGATTGAATTTGCGATCAGCGCGAAAAGTTAAGTGGGGAAATGATCTCGACTCGATTTTTGAGCAACTGAGTCAAATAAAATTTTTTCTATTTAATTTTGAGCGGTGAGGATCTGCTCCCAAGGCACGACGCGCCAAGGATGCAGAGCCACACTTAGGATTTTTCTTTAAGTTTTGACAAGAAGCTGTTTTCGCGAAAAAGGCAAAAATACACATGTCCTTGCTCCTAGCGCGACATGGACATGTTGTATTAGGCAGAAACTTTTTTTTTGTTTAAGGAGGGGTAGTTTCGACTTTTCTCACATCCTTAAACCTTAATTTATTGGGTTTTACCCGATTAGCTTATAGAAACACATTATTCCTTCATTAACTTTAGTAAAAGTTCAAGAAAACCTAAGCGCATAATCAAAAACCCAGCTAGGGCTTCAAGAACCTCTTCAATTCTTCCAGGAATTTGAATTCTCAAGTATGTAAGACCCTCAAAAAAATTAATCTACTATTATTTTAGTATCCTTAACTACTAGTTTCTACCCAAGATCATAATTATGAGTTGAGATCAAAGTTTCCTCCATTATTATGAATTTCATCAAAATACTGTTCATGCATTTTTTTTATAAGAATCATGACTTTTGCTTATTTTATTATCATCTTAAAATAATGAGACCAAATTTAACGTTATGGTTGAAATTATGAGAATTCCATATCTATTTCACGAAAAGTTATAAAGTTTACAGTTTGAGCCAAGTCTAAGAAGTATTTAAAGTTTGTATTTTCTAAGATAGCTGAGTAATGCATATATGTTTTCGAGATAACTGTAATGATACCATTTGCAGTTAAAGAAAAGAGACCAGTTGAGTAAAGTTTAAGAAAAGCTAAAGTTGGGCTAAGTCCCAAAAGATTAAGATGGCATTTTGAGAAGTCTTACTCTTAAAGTTATGAGCATTATAAAAGTAATTTTGGGAGTAGTATTGAGCACCGATATAAGTAAAAGTAATCATAACTTGAACTAATAAACTATGTAGCCAGCGTAGGATATGATTCTACCAGAAGATAATTCCTCACTTGCCACTGAGATGACCCAGTTTAGGAATGGATCCACTCCCTTAGTTTTTGTCCTCTACCCTGGTAAAGTACGGAACGACTCTGGCACCGTGGGCAAGACGTTTTATCATCACGAAGCTCATAGTGGTGGTTGTCGATTAGAGAAACTCCCCAAGTTAACGTAAGTTAATCTTTCATATAGATTTTCAGCATATGTTATTTTCAGTATACAAAGTACTTATTACTTATGTTATTTTACTCTTCAATATGATTTATGTACTTTGAGAAATATTGCATTACTTTGAGTTCCCATTTTTCTCATTTTACATACCGTACATTCCACGTACTGACGTTCTTAGGACTTGCATCAATTTATGATACAGACGCAGGAGACAGAGTCCCTCAATAGTCACTTTGTTGAGGGCCAGACACCCATCCAGTTATCAGTAAGGCCTCTTCTCAGTCAGAGTCTTGGAGTTATTATTTACGTTTTCTTTTCTAGCATTTTCTTTTCAGTTGTGGCTACCATGGGCCTATCCCCATAGTAGTTTCAAACTATTCCAGTAGGTGTTCAATAGACTATGTGTCAAGTACTTCAACTCTTGTTTATTTTAGTTATTGTTGAGATGTATCGCACTTCAGTTTATTCAGTCAGTTGAAAAACCTTAACTTGTTATTTTTTAAGCCTTTTCATTATTATTTAAGTTTTCTGCTGAGTAAGTAGTCAGACCAAGTGGTTCACTTGGGACAAGAAATGGTTCTGGGTGCCGGCCAGCCTAGGGTGTGAACTCAGGGCATGACAAACTTGGTATCAGAGCATAGAGTTCAATAGGAAGTCTATGGAACCATGTCCATTAGAGTCCATACTATGGGTGTAAAGTGCGCCACATCTATAATAAGGAGGCTACAGGGCATTAGGAAGTGTCACTATCAATTGTCATTTCCCCTCGTGCTTCAAGGTTTACCTCTATCCGACCCCTTCTAACTTGTGCGTGCGCACCTTGTTTTTCAACCATGCCTCCACGCATAGCCAATGGACTAGTAAGGGGAAGAGGGCGCCCATCCTGGAGAAATGTAAGCCAGCCTGGCCCAATTCTTGAGGGACCTAGAGGTCCAGCTATCCAAGTCGAGTAGCCCCAGCAACCAGCATCTCCAATGATGAGCTCCGCCATGCCATCCAGACGTTGGCACAAGCGGTCACTACATAGGGAGGTCGCCAGGGAGATGGTAGGCATGATGGATCGGATACCGCCAGGGTTCGTGAGTTTTTGAGGGTGAACCCACCAGAGTTTCATGGGGTCTAATGTATAAGAGGATCCTGAGAACTTTATTAGGAGCTCCAAAAAGCATTTCAGCTTATGCACATATGTGATGCTGAATGGGTTGAGTTGGATGCCTACCAGCTCAAGGATGTAGCTAGACTTTGGTTTGACCAATGGAAAGGAGGCAGGGCAGAATGGGTGCTATCTCTGTGTTAGAAAGTGTTTGAGGAGACCTTTCTAGGACAGTACTTTCCTAGAGAGATAAGGCAAGCTAACGTGAGGGAATTTCTGAATCTAAAGCAAGAGAATATGAGTGTGTAGGAATATAACCTCAAGTTTACTCAGCTGTCCCACTATGCTCCATCTATGGTGGCAGACATGCGTACTAGGATGGATTTGTTCGTGTCAGGACTCTCTCGGATGACTAAGAGAGAGGGCAGGAATGTTATGCTAATTGGGGATATAAGGACATAGCTCATTTGATGACTTATGTGCAGTAGGTAGAGGAGGAGAAAATGCAGGATAGGGAAGAGTTCAGGAGCAAGAGGGCCAAGACATCAGGCCAAGAGACAGGTAAGGGAGGGGATGGAGGTGGAAATCACTCATCCTTTTAGCCTAAGATATCCAGACCAACACCTTCATCTGCTAGTGCACCTGCACCAAAGGTCAGAAATAAGCAGGGATCACAGAACCACAAGTTCCCGGGCAACCAGTCATAGGGTAACATAGGTCAAGGATCGAATTGTTATCCCATTTGCAGTAAGTGTGGCAGGTCTCATCCCGGAGAGTGCCTTATGGGCATGAATGGTTGCTTCAAATGTAGTTAGATAGGGCACTTATTGAAGGATTGTCCTAGTGGGAGGAAGAACATGAGAGATAACAGATCATAATTAGTTTTTTCATCACCGCACGGTAAGCCAATTCAAAGGGGCAATATATCAAGAGCAAGCGGGGGCACAAACCACTTATATGCCATGTCCACCAGATAGGAGCAGGAGAACTCACCAGATGTGGTTAGCGGTATGCTTAAAATCATTCATTTATGATGTCTATGCATTGTTAGACCCAAGTGCCACATTGTCATTTGTGACTTCCTATGTAGCCATGAAGTTTGGGGTCGGTCCAAAATGTTTTCTTGAGCCTTTCAATGTTTTCACTCCTTCTGAAGAGTCTATTTTAGGCCAAAGAATTTATAGGGGCTTCCAGTTTCAGTTTATCGTAAGAAAATCATAGCTGATTCAGTTGAGATAGACATGATAGTTTCCGATGTCATCCCGTGGCCATAAGAAATCGTAGATCCATCCATAGGCATGGATTGGCTACATTCCGGTTATGCTTCCATAGATTGCAGAACCAAAGTAGTCAAATTTCAGTTTCCTAACAAACCAATCCTAGAATGGAGGGGTAGCTAAGTTTTTCCTAAGGGTCAGTTTGGCTCATATTGCAAAGCCAGAAAGTTAATTTCCAAAGGGTGCATATACCACCTAGTTAGAGTTCAGGATTCTCATGCCGAGGCACCATCTCTCCAGTCTATCCCACTTGTGAATGAATTCCTAGAAGTTTTTCCTGAGGATCTCCCTGGAGTCCCTCTTGATAGAGGGATAGACTTTGGGATAGATACCCTCTCAGACACTCAACACATATCCATACCTCCGTATCCTATGGCTCATTCGGAGTTAAAAGAGTTGAAGTTGCAGCTAAAATACCTCTTAGACAATGGTTTCATTAGGTCAAGCATCTCACCTTGGGGTGCTCCAGTTCTCTTCATGCGTAAGAAGGATGGTTCTCTTCGAATATCAATAGATTACCGTCAGTTGAATAAAGTCACCATGAAGAACAAGTATCTTCTTTCCAAAATTGATGACCTATTTGACCAATTCCAGGGTGCTACTTCTTTCTCCAAAATAGATCTCAGATCTGGTATCGTCAGCTTAAAGTAAGAGAGAGATACATTCCTAAGACAACTTTGAGAACCTTCTTTGGTCATGTCATTTGGACTGATAGATGCACCAGCAACGTTCATGGATCTTATGAACAGGGTGTTGAGATCGTACCTAGATATGTTCGTTATTGTGTTCATAGATGACATCTTGATACATTCTCGTAACAAGGAGAAGCAAGTTGACCATCTCAGAATTATCCTTCAGACTCTTAAGGGCCAACAGCTTTATGCAAAATTTTCCAATTATGAGTTTTTGTTGGCATCTATGGCATTTCTAGGGCACATTGTGTCTGGTGAAGGTAGTCAGGTTGATTTCCAAAAGATTGAGGCAGTAAAGAATTAGCCGAGGTCTACGACTCCAATAGAGATAAGGAGTTTTTTAGGCTTGGTAGGGTACTACAGATGGTTCATAAAGGGATTTCTTCCATCTCAGATCCTTTGACTAAACTCACTCAGAAGAATGTTAAGTTCGAATGGTGAGAAGCTTAAGATAAGAGTTTCCAAGAGTTGAAAACCAGGCTGACTATAGCCCCGGTCTTATCCTTACTCGAAGGAGTTGATGACTTTGTAATATATTGTGATGCTTCTAGAGTTGGGTTGGGATGCGTATTGATGTAGAGAGGCAAGGTGATAGTATATGCCTCTAGACAACTTAAGACTCATGAGAAGAACTACCCAACTTATGATCTTGGGCTAGCTGCTATAGTGTTTGACTTAAAACTTTGGAGACATTATCGTTATAGTAGGCACGTAGATGTGTTTACGGACCACAAGAGCCTGTATTATGTATTCAACCAGAAGGAGTTTAATCTAAGGCAGAGAAGATGGTTAGAGCTGTTGAAAGATTATGACATGAGCATTCTCCACCACCCAAGTAAAGCTTACGTGGTTGTTGATGCTCTTAGTAGGTTAACCATGGGGAGCACTGGTCACATGGAAGACGAAAAGAAATAATTGTCTACAGAGGTGCACAGAATAGCCTGTTTGGGGGTGCAGTTGAAAATTCTGAAGAAGGTGGTGCCATTATCAGAAATGGGGCAGAGTCATCATTTGTTGTAGAGGTAAAAGAGAAGCAAGACAGGGATCCCATCCTCCTTCAGTTGAAGGAAGATATTCAGAAACAGAAAGTACTAGTGTTTGCAAAAAGGGGAGATGGAGTCTTGAGATACCAAGGTAGATTGTGTGTGCCAAGTGTGGATGGCCTTAGTGACAGGATCTTAGCTAAGGCTCACAATACTACCTACTCTATTCACCCTGTTGCAACAAAGATGTATAGAGATTTACGAGAAGTCTATTGGTGGGGTGGCATGAAGAGGGACATTGTAGAGTTCGTGTCTAGTTGCCCGAATTGGCAGCGGGTTAAGGTAGAGTATCAAAGGCCTTATGGTGTGGTCCAGATCATTGAAATCCCAGAATGGAAGTGGGAGATGATTAACATGGACATCGTAATAGGCTTACCTCAATACCATAGACAACATGACTCAATATGGGTAATAGTAGACAAAATGACCAGTTCAGCCCAGTTTCTACCTATCAAGACAACTGATACAGCTGAGGACTATGCCACACTTTATCTTAAGGAGCTTGTTAGGTTGCACGGGTTCTCTATATCCATCATTTCAGGCAGAGAACCTGAGTTTATTGCACAGTTTTGGAAGTCCTTTCAGAAAGGGTTGGGTACAAAGGTGAATCTCAGTACAACTTTCCATCCACAGACAGACGGGCAAGTGGAGCAGCCCATACAGACCCTTGAAGATATGTTGAGGGCGTGCATAATAGACTTTAAAGGTAACTGGGATGATTATTTATCCTTGATTGAGTTTTCATACAATAACAGCTTCCAGGCTAGCATACATATGGCACCGTATGAGCCCCTTTATTGGAAGATGTGTAAATCATCCATTGGGTGGTTTGATGTGGGTAAGGCAGGATTGATAGGACCAGATTTAGTCCACCAGGCCATGGAGAAGGTAATGGTTTTCCAGGAAAGGTTAAAGATAGCCAAGAGTTGGCAAAAGTCTTATATAGATGTTAGGAGGAGAGATTTGGAGTTTGAAGTGATTGGGTGTACCTGAAGGTGTCACTAATGAAAGGAGTTATGAGATTCAGGAAAAAAGCGAAACTCAGTCTGTGATATATTGGTCTTTACCAGATTCTTAGAAGTGTTGGTAGTGTTGCCTAAGAGTTGGAGTTACCGGCAGAGTTGAGTGTTATACATCTCGTATTTCATATTTCTATGATTAAGAAATGCTTGGGAGACCCCTCTCTAGTTGTCCCTGTTGAAAGTGTTGGAATTAAGGATAATTTGTCCTATGAAGTAGTCATGGTGCAAATATTAGACTGACAAGTTCGCAAGTTGAGGACCAAGGAGATTGCCTCGGTAAAAGTGTTGCGGAGAAACCAATTTGTGGAAGAAGCCACATGGGAAGCAGAAGAAGATATGAAGGCCAAGTATCCACACTTGTTCATTGGCCTGAATGAGGACCGTGAAGATAAATTTTTATAATTGATTTCGAAGACTTATGTTTGTTTAAGTTCAGTAATTTCATTGTCTTGAGCCAAATGTTTGCATGTCGTTATCATTCGAGCACGAATGATCCCAAGGGGGAGATATTGTGATACCTGATGAAATTACCAAAATACCCTAAGAAAGGACCATGCGCGTAACGCTTCTTTCCATGCTCCGTTCGCAAATTCGAGACTAGATTTGCGATCATCGTGAAAAATTGAGTGGGAAAACGGTCTCAACTTGATTTTAGAGCAACCAAGACAAAATAAAATTTTCGCTAATTAATTTTCAGGCAATTTGGGCGATGTTCCTGGGACGCGGAGCCACACTTAGAATTTTTCTTCATGTTTCGATGGGAAGCTGTTTTCACAAAAAAGATGAAAATACACTTGCCCGCGCCCCTGGCGCGACGCGGACATATTGTATTAGGCAGAAACTTTTTTTTTTTGTTTAAGGAGGGGTAGTTCAACTTTTCCCACCTCCTTAAACCTCAATTAATCAGTTTTCACCCGATTAGCTCATGGAAACACATTATTCCTTCATTAACCTTAGAAAAAGTTCAAGAAAACCCAAGCGCAGAATCAAGAACCCAGCTAGGGCTTCAAGAATATCTTCAATTCTTCAAAGAATTTGAATTCTCAGGTATGTGAGGCCCTCAAAAAGTTAACCCACTATATTTTAGTATCCTTAACTACTAGTTTCTACCCAAGATTATAATTATGAGTTGAGACAAAAGTTTCCTCAATTACTATGAATTTCATCAAAATACTGTTCATGCATTTCTTTTTATAAGAATTATGACTTTTGCTGATTTTACTATCAGCTTAAAATATTGAGACCAGATTTACAGTTATGGTTGAAATTATGAGAACTCTATATATATTTCATGAAAAGTTATAAAATTTATAGTTTGAGCTAAGTCTAAGAAGTATTTAAAGTTTGTATTTTGTAAGATAGTTGAGTAATGCATATATATTTTTGAGATAACTATAATGATACCATTTTCAGTCAAAGAAAAGAGACTAGTTGAGAAATGCTTATGAAAAGCTAAAGTTGCCTAATACCAAAAGATTAAGAAGGCATTTTGAGAAGTCTTAATCTTGAAGTTATGAGCATTATAAAAGATACTTTGGGATTAGTATTGAGCACCGATATGAGTGATAGTAATCATAACTTAAACTCATAAACTACGTAGATAGCGTAGGATAGGATTGTACCAGAAGACAATTCCACACTTTCCCCTGAGATGGCCCTGTTTTTGGATAGATCCACTCCCCTAGTTTTCGTCCCCTACCCTGGCAAAGTACGGGACGGCTCTGGCAGCATGGACAAGATGTTGTATCATCACGAAGCTCAAAGTGGTGTTGTCAGTTCGAGAAACTCACCAAGATAACATAAGTTAAGTTTTCATACAAATTTTCATCATACAGAGTACTTATTACTTATGTTATTTTACTCTGCGATATGATTTATGTACTTTGAGAAATATTGCATTACTTTGAATTTTCGTTTTTGCCATTTTATATACTGTACATTCCATGTACTAACGTCCTTAATACATGCATCATTTTATGATGCAGACATAAGTGACAGAGTCTCTTAGCAGCCGCTTCATTAAGGACCAGGCACCGATCCAGTTATCGATGAGGCCTCTTCTCAATTAGAGGCTTGGAGTGATTATTTATGTTTTCTTTTCTAGCATTTTCTTGTAACACCCCGTGAAAAGACAAAAATATCCCTAGGATTGACCTTGCCCTTAACATATCTTCCTAAGCTCCGTTTGCAAATTTGAGATCGGATTTGCGATCAATATGAAAAATTGAGTCGAACCATGGTCTCGACTTGACTTTAACACGAAAAAACACGAATATTTTTTTCAAAGAAAGTAAGAAACAGTGATCTTTCCGTACCCCTTCTGCAATGCAAAAAGGACGCAAAATCACACTTTGTGTTTTTCCAAAATTTTGACGTAAATTGAGCAATTGCGAAAATATGGATTTCCACCCTAGTGAACGACGCGCACCAGTACAAAAACAAGTTGAAATTTTCTTTATTTGGAAAGGGTAGTTTCAACCTTTTCCAACCCCTTAATCCTAAACTAATCAGTTTTAAGTTGTATTTAAGTCCTAAACGCCTATTTTACACCTTCATTCTTCAGAAAACCCTCTCAAGAACTCAAGCGTAAGAAAGATCAAGATTCGTCGTAAGGCTCAAGAATTCCTTTTCATTCTTCAAGAATTTTTTTCCCAAGTATGCAAGGCCACTCTAAAATTATTATTTTTAGAATATTTTACAAAGTATAACCTAGTTTTCATCCCAAAGCTTCAAGTCTTGGTTTAGATTACTTTTATGAAAATCTTACAAAGTTTAGTAATTTCTTTACGCATGTATAGATTCTTGATTTAATAATGATGAATCTTGATTCTTTAATTGCTATTAAAGTCTTGACTCCTAGATTTTTAAGGTTATAAATGATTTTCTGTAAATTCACATGGGTTTTATCAACACCTATAAAGCTTATAGTTCAAGACGAGTCAAAGAATTTCCTTTTTTGAATCATTCTTGCATTTTAGTTGAGTACATTATATATTAAAGATGATTTTCTTGAAGGTTTCTTGGTACTTTAGTTGAGAAATCTAGCATGTTTAAAAGTACATGAAAGATATTAGTTTCAGTAAAGTTAAAGATTTCAGTTGAGAAAGCTAAGTAGTAAACTGGGCTAAGTCCCCAAGAAAGCTAGATTTCAAGAATTTATGATCACTTAAGCATGAGCTATATGTATTGAGCATCGATATGGGTGAGAGTAGAATAGATTTACTCAAACTCATAAAATATATAGCCATCATAGGATAGGATTGTACTACATTACCTTCCTCATTAATCACTAAGATGTCCCATTTTTTGGATGGATCCACTCCCCTAGTCTTCGTCCCCTACCCCGGCAAAGTACGGGACAACTCTGACAGTGTAGGAAAGAGGTTGTATCATGATGAAGTTCATAGTAATGGTTGTCAGTTAGAGAAACTCCCCAAGAAGTAAAGATTTTTATTCTACTTAGTTGAGACTCAATATTTCCTTATTAAAGCATTTTCTTTATTTATGCTGCATATTTAATAAGGTTGAGTCAAGTAGAGAACTAAGTTTTGGGTATCAGGTTTTATATGTATTTATCAGGTTCATTAAAGTGTTAACGTAAATGTTTCTCTTATGTTGAGTTGCACTTCTGACAAGTTTAAGACTATATATGTATGTTTCATATGCATGACATATTTTGTTAGTTAAGCTATCTCCAGGTGCGGTTTGAAGTAAGTATTTTACTTTTATTATGTTTTGGCCATCTTACATACCCTACATTCAACGTACTGATGCCTTTGGCGCTGCATCGTATCATGATGTAGTTGCAGGTGTCTATGTTAGAAGATGACCAGTAGGACAGTCCCCATCAGTGTCCGGTGAGATGCCTTAGCATCTAGAGGAGCTCTAGAGTTTGGATTTATTTGTATTTAATTCTGTTGAGGTACCTGCGAGTCTATTCTGGTGCCTTATTCAGGGTCAGCACTTTAGAGGCTTCGTAGACTAGAAGGAGTTTGTATCAAGTTATTCCCTTGAAATCGTTTGAAAGATTCTAAGTTAAGTTGTATACTCTACCATTCCATATGTTCATGAAATTTGAGTCAATTCTAGTTCATTACAGCATTATTGTCTTCCGCTGAGTAAGTCAGCTAGGCCAAGTGGTTAGCTTGGGACCAAAAATGATTTCCATGTGCTGGCCACATCCAGGGTGTAGGCTCGGCGTGACATTTCTTTTCAGTTGTGGCTACCATGGGCCTATCCCAATAGTAGTTTCAGACTATTCCAGTAGAGGTTCCATAGACTATGTGTCAAGTATTTCAGCTCTTGTTTATTTTAGTTACTATTGAGATGTATTTTACTTCAGTTTATTCAAACAGTTGAAAACCTTAACTTATTATTTTTTTAAGCATTTCCATGATTATCTAAGTCTTCCGCTGAGTAAATAGTCAGGCCAAGTGGTTCGTTTGGGACCAGAAATAGTTCTGGGTGCCGGCCACGCCTAGGGTGTAACTCAGGGCATGACAAAAACATTGGTACTTGCTCCTACTATAATTAAGATCTTTTCAAATTTCAAGTGTTTTGCCTTTTACATTTTTTTAAATATACCATGCATCAAGGCAACTAACATAATGATTTTGCTATTGCATCTGTATGATACACTTGTAGTGTATATGAACTTAAATAAATGCCTCTATTATCAAGAAGAGACATTTGAGACCAACAAACTTCAAATGTCAAGAATGAAAATATATTCAAAACATAGAATCATTAATATTAAGAAATAAAGAAATGTACAAAAGCAAGCAAACTCGCAAGACAGAGAAGTTTTTTTTAAAAAAATCCTACTCACCTGTTCTTCAAATGTTTTGATATTTTATGCACTTAATGAATAAATATTGTTTTATTAATTTTAATTAAGGACTGAAAAATCTCTTATATAGATGAACATTTGTTTGGTCTCCAATCACTCAATGGTTTCACTAATAAAGTATCATTAATATGAGGAACAGAAACTGCTAAAAATTCAAAGACATCACATTCTTTAATTACTAGAAGTGACATTATTTTTACATATATATGTCATACTTTCTGTATTTTATATTAAGTAAACTGTTGAAATTTTTTTATTATATCTATAATTTATTTAACGAGGTTATTAACTGTACATTTTATAGTGGACTAATTTAGAAATCGAAACAGTAATAATGAAAAATAACCTTTAATCTATGTCCTTATTATATATATTTCCCGAAAAATATGTTATCCCCTTAACAATTTACTTAACATGGACTAGAGAGTGTATATGATTTAATAAAATAGTATCAATATGTATTTCACTATTTTGAAGCAATGTTTTGATGAAATAATAATGTAAAAAGGTATATTTTTTTGTCAATAAAATTAATGTGGATTGTGGTACATGTGTGTGGATGAGAAATTGACAAAAATAAACATAACATCCACAAGAAAACGCCATCGAAGATTCAGGCGGCAATAGATTGTTCGCTAGATTCTTCTCCGGCGACATTGGTCAGTGACGGCAGATTTCACGTATCTAGATCTAGCAACGTCTTCTTCTCTCAGATCTAACCTACCCAGATCGAACTGGTAGCTACTACAGGTATGCATAATTTCTTCACGATTAAAGAGTGTTCAGAGTGTATGCTGTGGGAGATCTGACTAAACACTAGAATATACTACCACATCTTTTCTGCTTCCGTTGCTCTTAACTTTTTGAGAAGGTACACTCCACCTTGGGCCGGTGCCTATGACCGCACCCATCGGAGGAATTTCCACCACCTTAGTCTAATACAGAACTCAATGGAGCGAAGCAGTTGAATCATAATCCCTTTTTATTTGCTAGTTTATTGAAGCCCAAGGTGGTACAACCTAATCTATCGGTCGTCCCAATGAAACCATTCACAATGCTGCATGGGGAACCTAATATCACTTGGAAATCGTCGGAGATTAAAACTCTTATAGCTAAAGAAAATATCCAATATACGATTATTAGCAAATTTTCTTATGGAAAATTGGATATAGCGGGGTTACGACAACAAATCCTGGGACAGTGTGAAATTAAGAGTGAATGCACAATTGGTGTTCTTGATACACCATATGTATTGATTACATTAACAAGCGTGGAAGGTTGTGTGCATTTACTTTCTAATACATCTTTTCATATTAAAGAAAGGGATAGGTATTGGCATATGCGCACATTGAAGTGGGACACTTGGTTCGAGCAGGATGTTGAAACTACAATTGGTGTTGCATGGATCTCTTTTCCAAATCTACCACCAATTTCTTTGCAAAGGAGGCAATCTTTTCAATTGTTGCTGCAGTAGGCAACCCATTAACAATGGATCTAGCAACAAAGAACCGAATAAGGCCTAATTGTGCGAAGGTTAAGGTGGAGGTGGATCTAACAACCAAATTACCCTACAGAGTGAGAATTATGGAGGAAAATGATACTATAAGGGAAAGCAGTTCAAGTGGATTAAAGTCCAATATGATCATATGCCGAAATACTATAAGGAATGTTGTCTGCAGGTATATGATGAAAACAATTATTGGACAATTCACCTAGAACTTTATACTGATAAAAAAGGGAAGGATGATACCAAAGGGGAGGAGGCAAAGAAAGCAAGGAGTAAGAGCAGGAATAGAATGTTGATAAGCAGAATAAAAATGAGTGGATAGCTAGAACTAAGTATAAATACATTCGGGACAAGTTTGGCCATGTCATAGCGGAAGCTGGGGTGAAAGATGATAATCTATATAACATCTTAAGGGAGGAAGAAGATGGGGAAGGAAAGGAGACAATACCAAAAGCAAACCTACCAATGGCAACCAAGGAATAGGTGAACCAAACCTTTGGAAAAAGTAATGAGAAGGTGTCACAAAACATGGAGAAGCATAAGGAGAAGAATTTAAATCCTAAGGAGACTTTGGATAAAAGCAAAATACTACACATAAGGGGATCAATAACACTAGGGTTGAGGAATAAAGTATTGGAAGGAGCTATAGTGGTGTATACATGGAACAATGAAGTATTGGCCCCACTAGCTATTCAAGGAGACCAATCACAAGAACCTAAAGGTGAAGCTGGTGGAACAGAGAGGAATGATGTAAAATAAGATAAAGTGGACATGTCACAAGCAATAACAATAGTGTCCAATCAATGTATTTATCACCGACCCAATCTGGAAAGTTGAAAGGATAATTCAATAAGCCTAGGAAAAAAATAGGGGGATAATACGGCTATTCAAGCAGCATCTCGTCAATCAAAGAGGACTATAGTCAAAAATCCCAAATACTTATGAAGGCTCTAATATGGAACATTAGGTCTATAAACACTCAGAAGGCATTTACTAGACTTATTAATCTTCATTAGAGGTATCAATTTTACTTTGTTGGTTTCATTAAACCCATTATTCACAATAGAGGATTGAAAAATTGCCAAAGGAGATTAGGTCTAAGGCAATCATTCTCACTAATGGTAAAATTTGGGCATTTCTTGATGAATTGTTAGAAGTAGATATTGTTGGGGACGAAGAGTATGTGTTGACATTACACATATCAAACCAGAGGTATGACATTGATATGTGTATAACCTTGGTGTATGTTAAATGCACTATGGTGGATAGACTTCCTCTATGGGAATCATTGTACAATTTTTCAAAAGTCACTAGTATCCCTTGGATGGTAGGAGGGGATTTCAATTTTAATAAATGTGAAGGAGAGAAGCTTGGGAGCAGGCCAGTGACGAAAGTAAAAATAAGAGACTTTAAACTCTTCATAGGGGCATGTGATTTAGAAGATGCTAGTTTTTAGGGCAGCAAACATACATGGTGGAATGGAAGAACAGATAAGCAATTTATCTTTAAGAGGCTGGATCGGGTTCTGTACAATGACAATGTCACAACCCAAGCCTAGGGCCTAGATGTGACACGACGAATGAGAAGTCTGAAGACAAACCAAACAATCTTCTTCATCATAACATGCATACATCTTTGGTTGCAGAATCAAATGAACAATAATAAGAGTCAAGTTAAAATGGAAAATGGGACTAAGGGAACATTCATTATAAACATAGAAACCATAAGATAAGTCAAGCTTAAAAGTATACACAAACTTAACATTCAACAACACCTCTACTTTAGATTTGGAGCGGGGGCCAAGACACTCCCCGAGCTCACCCTAATAACAGTAAGTATTCAACATGGAGAAAGAGTTTCAACATAGCATGAAGTAAATAGATATTGTCCTCGGAATTTAGGACTCACCAAAGCTTGCTTCAATGGATCGAACTAGCCATGTGGAGGAGGAGGATGATCAAAAGGTGCTCCGGTCCCTACAAGGTAACATCATGTAGACATAGAGTATGCGTTAGTACATTTGAATGTACTAAGTATGTGGGATGCAATACAACAAGGCATAAGCCAATATAGTCAAAATGCATAATCATAGGCAATAGATAAGTATAATCTCAATATGGCATGCATGGTCAATGCTTCAAGTAAAACGTGCTTGTAAATCATTCAACTAGTATAGTACATAAGACATGTGTGGGAAGGGACCTTAACCGACACAAACTGAGCGGTTACCACTTGGAAATCGAGGCATGACACCCCCTCGACAAGGTGACCGAGGCATGACATCCCTCAACAAGGTGACCGAGGCTTGAGACCCCCTAGACAAGGTGACCATGGAATGGAACTCCTAGACAAGGTGAACGAGGCATGACACCCCTTCGACAAGGTGTGGTCTACTCACCAATGTAAACCAAACATGATAATATGATAACATGAGATAACTTGTGTAACTTGTAAAATCATTGAAATATTCATGAATTCAATACATACATACAATCTCTTAATCATCATAAAGGCACATCACTTATAAACCATGTAGTAGTTCATCAATAATTTGAGATTCCTCGTCAATACATTTTATCAAACACTTGGTGGGTATGTAATGCTAGTTTAAAATCATGCAGTTCAAGAATGAAGTAATATAAGAAAACTCAATGTAAATAAACCCACTAACACATAGTAAAACCTTCATTTAAGATTCTTTGAAATCCATCATCAAATCTCATAATAAATCATAGTTCATAGCTCCAAAACATGCATAGTCTCAATAGGCAACACCCATTCATAATACAAGCTTGAAATAGATATTCATGTATAATAAATCAACATTTCATAAAACTCCAACATAATTTATACTCATAAACCATAATAGAAGATACCATAAATAATATAACTTTCATAAAAATAGAGATTGGGCTCCATTGGTGAAAGTACCCAATGGATGAAACTCACATACCTTAAACTTGGGTTTTCTTGACGTAGACCTAAAGGAGACTTGAAGCTTGAATGGAGTTCTTAAGATTCAGAATTAAGCTTGGGTCATTTGAATTTGGATGAAATATTTTGTTAAGTCTTGGAGAGGGTTTTGAGAGGGTCTTGAGTGATATAGAGTTGAAAAATGACTAAGTATAAGTACTTTCACGCATAAGTGGGCATCGGGGCTATGACCCTAATGACCTTGGGCCAAAATAGAAAAATATGGGAAAAATTGCACTGTTTTGTGTCTGGTCCGCGATATGGACCTAACACAAAGGCCACTTTTACATAGGTCCGCACCCCTGACGCGTCGCGGCCAGGGCGCGGATTGCCACTATTTCTGACAATTTTGTGAAAATTATTTTTTGCTACGGGTCTTCTAAAATTTGTGTTATACCCATGTCTCACTCAATTTTTTTCCCCTGATCAAGAATATGAAGTCGGATTTTCTATATCACATACAAGTTTTGAGATATATGGAAATTATGATTATGGACATTTTCGAAGAACATTTTTGGAGCATTTCAATATCTTCCCCTTGGGAACATTCGTCCCTGAATGTCAAAGAAACATGCATGAGAGAAATAATCATGAAGCTTTCAGCCCGTCCAAATGAGAAAAACTACCCAACACATGATCTTAAGCTAGCAGCTATTGTGTTTGCTGTGAAAATATGGTGTCACTATTTATATGGGGTTCACGTTGACATATATACTGGTCATAAGAGCCTACAATACATCTTTAAGTAGAAAGACCTAAACTTAAGATAACGGAGATGGCTAAAGCTAATAAAGGATTATGACATTGATATACTTTACCACCCGGGGAAGCCAAATGTGGTAGCCGATGCTCTGAGTCATAAGGGAATCATGAATATTGGTGATCAAGCCATGGTAAGTCAAGGAGTGATTAAGGATCTACAAAAACTAGCTAGTTTTGGAGTTCGCCTTCTTGAGACCTCAAAGAAAGGGGTTGTTGTGCATGATGTTGCAGAGTCTTCATTGGTAATGGAGGTGAAAGAAAAATAGTTCGAGGATCCTATCTTACGAAGACTTTAAGACAAGGTGAGTCAGGGTATATAAAGGACTTTGACTTTACACAAAATAGAGTACTTTATTGCCAAAATAGACTATGTGTGCGTGATATTAATGGACTAAGAAAGAGGATAATGGAAGAAGCCCATCATTCTAGAAATTCCATCCATCTAGGATCAACTAAGATGTGTCACGACCTGAAAGGAATGTTTTGGTGGGGAGGCATAAAAAAGGACCTTGCAAAATTTGTGGCTCAATGTCCAAATTTCCAACAAGTGAAAGTAGAACACCAAAAGCCAGGAGGTTGTAGTTAGATAATAGTTGATAGACTCACAAAGTCAACACACTTCTTGCCAGTTAGGAGTGATTATACACCTTTAAAGTATGCTAAGCTATACCTCAAAGAGATAGTCAGGCTACATGGAGTCCCAATCTTCATTATATCTGACCGAGGAGCTTAATTCACTGCAAAGTTTTTGAAGTTCTTCCAAACGAGTTTAGGGACACAAGTGAATTTGAGTATAGCATTCCACCCTCAAACAAATGATCAAGCAGAATGCACCATTGAGATAATTGAAGATATGTTTCAAGCTTGTGCATTGGACTTTAAAGATAGTTGCATGGACCATTTGCCACTTATTCAATTCGCCTATAATAATAGCTACCACTCAAGTACCAAGATGGCACCTTATGAAGCTTTGTATGGAAGGAAATGTAGGTCGCCAATTGGATGGTTTAAAGTGGGTGAAACCACCTTTCTTGGGCCAAATCTAGTACAACAAGCTATGGAAAAAGTTAAGGTAATACAGCAGCAGCTAGAAATAGCCCAAAGTGATCACAAATCATATACTGATGCTAGAAGGAGAGGACTGGAATTCTCAGTAGGGGATTGGGTATTTTTAAAGGTGTCTCCAATGAAAGGAGTTAT
>JAABOM020006530.1:0-20111 GCA_011800125.2 Solanum clarkiae | reverse complement strand
ACCCTAGAGGGTTGTATTGGCTGCCTTGTGAAGTGAAGCAAAGAGAAAACAAAAGTCTTTAGGAAAGCTGAAAAATTATTTCAAGTGAAATGACTTATGGTTTTGTTTTAACCACTTTTTAAAGGGTCTCTTTGACCGACTTTCTCTTGCACTTTTTACCACATATCACTACATATTAAGAAGCTGGTGGTATAGCAGCTTGGCACTCACACAGGGGCCTAAATTGGTCTCAAAATTGATGGGCCTTGGCTGCCCATTTTTCCTAATTCCTCATTTAGTTTGGGCCCAATTATTCAAGTGGATTGTGATGTACTTGGGCCCTTTTATTATTCATCCTAGGCTGTAAGTATTGTCCATTGATGATGGTAAAACACAGGCTAAAGTTGCACCCTTAATACGAACTTTATTCATAATCAAAATTGGACAAATTTGATGTCGATCCTCATCTCCGTTTAGCTTGTAATTTAAGCTATGAAAGTAGGTGACTCACCTGCTAGGTTCCTAAGTCCTACAAGTACCTCACTTCTCTCACTTCATTTAAAGTCATGATCTCCTTCATTTGACTTAAAACTTATTTACACTCGACCTTCTTCAGCGTTAGACATATATATTGCCCTCTAATTTGAGATTCTAGCATTTTTAAAAATTGGCGCTAATTTGAAAAGCCATATCATGTTCCATTTGCATAGAACTAGTATTGTAAGATGTGGGGTGTTATAGTTTCCCTTCTTCATGGTCTATGTCGTGCGATAGAAGTTAGGTAATGTTCACCTCTAATGAATGTTCTTTGCTATTTTATATCATGCCTAATACAAGAGGAAGAAGGGTCCGTACACCTAAAGAGAAACCTGCTCATGAAGAGTTTCAGGACACTATTGTTATACTAGCTTAAGCCATGACTAATCAAATCAACCAATGGGCCCAAACCTCCCATGCTCCTACTCCGGTATCTAGGGTGAGGGATTTTATGAGGATGACCCTACCGAAATTCCATGGGTCTAAAGTGGATTAGGACCCTCAAGAATTTAATGATGAGGTGTACAAAGTGATGTTTATTATGGGGATTAGATCGGAGGACAAGGCAGATTTGGAGGCTTACCAACTCAAGGGGGTGGCCCAAATATGGTTTACCCAATCGAATGTGGGGAAAAGGGAATAACAATGTGATTCTTTGGGAGGAGTTGAAGGTGACTTTTCTCAACTGGTTCTTCCCTCTTGAGTTAAAGGACACCAAAATGATGGAATTCATGAATTTAAAGCAAGGGTTGATAATTGTGAGGAATATGGCCTCAAGTTCAACCAACTCTCTAAATATGCTCCACAATTAGTGGATGACCCAAGGTCTAGAAGGAACAAGTTTGTGATGGGAGTATCTGATTAAGTAAATGAGGAGTGTCATGTTGCCATGTTGATAGGTGAATTGGACTTATCCAGCCTCACGACTTATGTCAAACAATTTGAGGGGGAAAATTTAAGAAAGAGAAGAGGTCATGAGACCAAGAAGGCCTGCCTTGAAGATAGAATCTAAAGCCCCAAGGGTTGTTGGTTTCATCAAGGCCAAGGGTCTTCCAATGTTCCTAATAGAAGGTTTAGTAATGAAAAACCAAGAGCCCAGGGTGGCAGTGATGTTGTTCCTAATGCTATGTGCCCGAAATATGGTAAAGGCCATAATGAGCCCTGTTTGAAAGATACTAATACTTGTTATGGTTGTGGTAAAATGGGTCATAAGGTAATTGATTGTCCTTGTAATCGTAACAAGGGTAGATATGGTCGTCCGCAAGGCTGAGGTGCAAATGCAGTTCCTTTGGAGAGATGAGGCCCACAAGAGGGCGCTCCATGGCAAAATTGGTTCGATGTTCTTCAAGGAGGCAAGAGGTAGATGAGGCGTCCAGTATCATCACTGGTATATTAAAGTCTTTGATTTTTATATGTATTCATTTATTGACCCGTGTACCACTCTTTCTTTTATTACTCGTTTTGTTGCCAAAAAGTTTCATGTTAAAACTGAATTGTTGTGTGAGGCATATGAAGTGTCTACTCCTGTTAGTGCATCCAATTTTACTAGGAGGGTCTATAGAAATTGTCTTATTTTAATTTTGCTTAAAATATTGCCTTGTTATTTTGCTGAGTTTGATACGGTGAATTTTTATGTCATTCTCGGGATTGATTGGTTGTATGCATATTATGCCTCTATTAATTATAGAAACCATAAGATCAAATTCTAATTCCCTAATGAACCCGTTCTTGGGTGGGAGAGTCATGATGTGGTTGTCAAGGGTATGTTCATCGCTTGTATTAAATCCCACAAATTGATTTCTAAGGGGTGTCTCTATCATCTTGTGAGGGTTAAGGATGTTGAGTCCAAAGTCCTTAACAAAGAGTCAATTCCAGTGGTTAATGAGTTCCTTGATTTCTTTCCCAAAAAACTTCCTAGAGTCCCTCCCGAAAGACAGATAGACTTTCGTATAGACATCCTTCCCAATGCCTATCACATTTCAATTCCCCCTTACCATATGGGTCTAATGGAGTTAAAAGACTTGAAGGAGCAATTGAGGTACTTGTTGGAAAAGGATTTTATGAGACCCAGCCAATAACCTTGGGGTGCACAGGTGTTCTTTGTGAAGAAGAAGGATTACTCTTACAATGTGCATTGATTATCAGAAACTTAATAGGGTTGTCACGCCCCAAAGTCCCGTTAGGGTGGACTGGCTCCCATTGCCGATAAGGCTCGGGAGAACCAACCTATAACTATGTGCTTTCTATGCATACTATAAGGGGTTTCTGCGTTTAACATGCCTTTAAGAAGATAAACAGTGATAACAAGTCAAAAGGAAATGCATATGACTAGGTCATTGGGGCTACGGTATTTAAAGTACAAGACTTGACCAAACTTTACTTTACATAGTCTACAAAGCCTCTAAATAAATAAAAACATCTGATAAGGGTCAGAACAGGCCCTGCCTCAACAAATTGTGCAGTAAAACATGCAAGCTCTAGACATATACAAAGCCCCGAAGCAACCTGGAGCTTAGTGACAATAGTTGAACATCTTGTACTCCTACTGGGGGGATCTACTAGCACCTGTACCTACAGCATGAAATGCAGGTCCCCCATAAGAGACGTCAGTACGAGATAATGTACCGAGTATGTAAGGTTGGAAACACTGTATATGATATAACAACTCAAGTGAAGTTGTACACTGGTGTAGCATAAAAGACCACTTTTAGTTATACTGTGGGATCATGTACTTTATGTATTTTATATTGCTTTACCTTTACTGTAGAATCTATATTGTAAAATTTGTGCACAGCTGTAATACAAATGACCAACTAATCAGTGGTGAACTATATCGAGTTCGTCCCTCGCCAGGTTCTTCCTTAACCCCTGGGGTACCCCCCATAATAAGATGTTTCCTTGGCTAGGTGATTCTTCCACCCCTTGATATATTGGGATCGTCCCTTTTTTGGGTTCTTCCTTAACCCCCTCGGGCTGTCACCCGTGATAGGATCGTCCCTGGCTAGGTGTTACTTCCACCCCCTCGGGCTACCACCTATCAAAACTGTATACTTTATCTTTCAATTAACTTTGAGATGATTCTTTTGGTGGCCATAATATTGGAGCTGTAGGACTGTATTTGTAGCATGTGACATGTAGATAATCACACAATACAACATGACAATGAAAAGAGTACATTACACAAATGATCAAATGCGTATGAAATGGAACAACTCATAAACTTTATTTTGTAACAGAAACTCATGTAACTTGGTATCCAAACATATATGCAGATTTGAAAGTGACTATTTATGGAATCATATGAACATGTAAAAGAGTGGAGACTTGGTTAATAGTTTTTTCGGAGTTGGCAAGTGCCTTTATGTACCAAGGAGAGATCTACGTTTCATGCCAAGTGATACGAAATCAAGTAACCTTATATGCCTTGTTGTATGACCTCGTTACTAATTCAAGATAACCTTCTCTTCCTCCAAATATTTATATACAACATAGTAGGTGATAAAACTAGCATTAGTAGCAAATAAACACATGTTGGCAGCCCAATCACATAACAAAACGACACACGGGCGGCAAGCTTTTAATTAGCGATGTCAAGGCGTTTTGTCCATCCATTTCACCTATAACTGTATTTTCGAACAACAATTCTTATGTATATGTCATATATATCTTGTTTCAGCCTCTTGACAGTCTTACAACAGGCCACTAAGCACAACACATCACAATTCTACACACTCTAAAAATGGACAGCCTAACGTTACCTTCCCTCGCTACATTTCGACGTCGACAATTTCAAACGTATTCCAAATCTAAAAAAACTATTCCAGCAACATTTACGCATACAAACAGCCTTGAATCAGTCTCAAAACAGTAACAAAACAGTCATTAAGGAAGTGAGACAATGGCATTGTATCCAACAGTCTACAAGTCCATACTAAGCACACAATTGCGATATCATATAATCACTCACTGTTATGGACTGCAAAAGTGGTTAATAAGGCTTTTTACATTGCTGTAATGCCAACCTTTGTTTAATACATAAGTACTACTTTATAATAAAGCCATCCAACAAGATAAAAACCTCTTAATTAACGAAAACATTGCACAAGAATCCTTAGCATACAAAATGTCCGGAATTTCCAGCATATGTGCGATTAACTTATTTCTTTAGTTCTGATAAATAATCCATACTAGGTGCACAAGTAAATTTACTTACCTTCAAAGTCAAGGTTTAGAGCTTCTCTATGGACCCTTGTGAGGTTGTAAAGATTGTCTTTCACCTTCTTAAACGAGAGCAAACAAACACCAAGAAAGCAGATTTTTTTCTTGTCTATGTCGAAATGAATTTGTGTGCTGTTCTTATCCCTTTTTAAAGGCCTAGCTTGGCCGACTTACTCTTGCATTTTTTACCATCTTAATCCACAAATTATTAAACTTGTTATGCAGCAGCTTGGCCCTTGAACTTGGGCCTAAATGGGTCACCAAGTTGGTGGGCTTGGGCTGCCTATTTTCCAACTTTCCCTTCACTTAGTTTTGGGCCCAATTTCTTAAGTGTGTTGTAATGTTTATGGGCCCTTTTTGCTATACTTATTTTGCTGAAAATGTAGCCTATTTATAATGCTAAAACATGGGCCAAAATCACACCCTTAACACAGACTTTATTCATAATCGAACTCGGACAAGTTCGACATCGAGCCTCATCTCCGTTTAACTACCAAATTTTAGCTAAGCAAGTAGGTGACTCACCTACTTGCTTACTAAATCCTACAAGTACCTCAATTCTCTTACTTCATTTTCAAGCCATAATCTCCTCAATTTGACACAAAACATGTATACACTCGACCTCTTAAGCGCTAGACGCAAATGTAGCCAATTAACGCGAGATTCAAGCACTTTTGAAAATTAGCGTTAATTTGACCAAACCATTCTATGTTTCCTTTGACTTGTGCTAGTACTGTAAGATGTGAGGTGTTACAAGGGTCACCAGAAAAAATAAGTATCCTCTACAAAGGATTGATGATTTTTTTGACCAACTTCAAGAGGCTAGTCATTTCTCTATGATTGATCTTCGGTTCAGGTATCACAAAGTAAAAATAAGAGAGTGTGACATTCCTAAGATGACCTTCTGGACTAGTTATAGGTACTATGAGTTTGTGGTTAGGTCTTTCGATTTGACTAATGCACCGGCTATATTGATGGATCATATGAATAGGGTATTTAAACCCTACTTTGATTTGTTTGTGGTGATTTTCATCGATGATATCTTGATCTATTCTCGTAGTGAGGACGAGCATGTGGGTCACTTGAGGGTAGTGCTACAAATCTAGAGGGAGGAGAAGTTGTATGCCACATATGAAAAATGTGAGTTTTGGCTGGGAGAGGTGTATTTCTTAGGTCATGTGGCATCGGGTGATGGTATTGAGGTGCACCCTAAGAAGATGGAGCTGATCAGAAATTGGCCTAGAGTTTTTACTACATAAAACATTATAAGTTTCTTGGTCTTAGCGGGTTATTTCCATAGGTCTGTGAATGGTTCTCCTCTATTGCTTCTTCTATGACTAAGCTGATCCAAAAGAAGGCGAAATTTGTGTGGACCGATGCATGTTAAAAGAATTTCCAAACTTCGAAAGATGAGCTTGTTCCCGCCCCTATTTTGTCTCTACCGGAAGGGTTGGAAGGGTTTGTTGTTTATTGTGATGCCTTGAGAATTGCTTTAGGTTGTGTTTTTAAGCAAAATGGTAAGGTGATAGCTGATGCCTCTAGGCAACTTAAGGTGCATGATCTTGAATTGGTCGTCGAGGTATTTGCTTTGAAAATTTGGCATCATTATTTGTATGGGGTGCATGTTGATGTGTTTAACGATCACAAAATTCTCCACTATGTGTTCACCCAAAAAGATCTCAACTTGAGACAAAGAAGGTAGTTATAGCTTCTTGAAGATTATGATATGAGTATTCATTACCACCCCGCTAAGGCTAATGTTCTGGCTAAAGCTCTAAGTAGGGTGTTTATGGGTAGCCTTGCCCATGTGGATGATAGGGGGAAAGGAGGTGGCTAAAGAGGTCCATCAGATGGCTATATTGGTAGTTAGGTTGGAGGAGGTTGACAATGGTGGTGTAGTGGTTGTTCATAACACTAGATCTTCATTGATTGAGCAGGTAAAGGAAAAGCAAGATCTTGACCCCGCCTTGTTTGAATTGAGGGCATTGGTGAGGGATGGTAAAGAGTGGAGGTTTTCTCCCATGGGGGAGATGGTGCTCTTAGGTACTAAGCTTGGTTGTTTGTTACGAGAGTGGATGACTTGAGAAAGAAGATTCTAGGTGAGGCTCATAATTCTTCATATTTTATTCACTCCGGTTCTACAAAAATATATAGAGATTTGAGGGAAGTGTTCTGGTAGGGTGGTATGAAGAGAGATATTGCTAAGTTTTCTACAAAAATGTGTAGGGATTTGAGGAAAGTGTTCCGGTAGGGTGGTATGAAGAGAGATATTGCTAAGTTTGTATCCGATTATCATAATTGCCGACAAGTGGAAGACGAACATCAAAGGTCGGGTGACCTAGCCCAAGATATATAGATTCCTACTAGGAAGTGGGAGGAAATCAATATGGATTTTGTGGTTGGGTTACCTAAGAATAGAAAACATTTTTCTTCTATTTGGGTCTCATTTCCTATCGATCAAAAACAAATATGGTGTCGAAGATTATGCTAAGTTGTACATTCATGAGTTGGTCAAATTGCATGGGGTGCCTTTATCTATCATCTCAGATCACAGTTCTCAATTCACTTCTCACTTTTAGAGGTCCTCTCAAAGAGGTTTTGGTACCAAGGTAAAGCATAGCACGACCTTTCACTCTCAAATGGAAGGCCAAGCTGAAAGAAGGGTAGATGCCTCAATAACCTTCCCAGGGTGTGATATAACTTGGATTCCAAGTAATATCTTGTTTGGTTTATGATGAGGGTATCTTCCTACACATGTAATCTATATTCTCAAGCTATAAGTTCTTCGAGCATGTTTTACTTCAAGCATTGATCATGCATGTCATATTTTTAACCTACTTATCCATTTCTTATGATTATAAATATTGACTATATTTGCTATTCCTTGTTGCATTGTATCGTTCATACTTAGTGCATTCAAACGTACTAACGCATACTCTATTGCTACATGATGTTACAATGTAGGAAGAGGAGCACCTCTTGATCATCCTCTATATGGCTAGTTTGGTGCTTTGGAGGTAATTGTTGGTGAGTACTAAAGTTCGAGGACACTATCTATGCTATTCTTGCTATTTACTATTTCTTTATGTTGAACTCTTGATACTATAAGGGTGAGCCCAAAAAGTTTCTTGGCCCAGGCTCCAATATTTGTTTTGAGGCATTGTTGGAACAAATGATGTATCTGTGCTTTGAGCATGACTCTTGAGTATTTTATGATTATCAAAGACTTCTCTTAGCCCCGTTCTCCCTTATTTAAATCTCTATTTATTTTTATTACGCTTTTGCCACCAAGGATGTGTGATTGATATGCTTAAGTGCTTGTTAGGGGTTCTTTTGAGTTCTCCATTCGCCATGTCATGTATAGTCTCTATGCTTGGTTTGTCATAGTGATGCTTCTAGAAACAGTTTGGGATATGTGTTTATGCAAAATGGTAAGGTGATTGCTTATGCCTCTAGACAACTTAAAGTGCATGAGAAGAATTATCCCACCCATGATCTTGAATTGACAGCCGTGGTATTTACTTTGAAGATTTGGCGTCATTACGTGTATGAGATTCATGTTGATGTGTTTATCAATCATAAGAGTCTCCAATACGTATTTACCCAAAAAGACCTTAATTTGAGACAAAGAAGGTGCTTAGAGCCCCTTAAAGATTATCATGTGAGTGTGCATTATCACCCCGATGCTAATGATGTGGCCAATGTATTAAGTAGGGTATCTATGGGTTGTGTAGCCCATGTAGATGATGGTGGTAAAGAGGTGGCAAGGAGGTTCACCGGTTGGCTAGATTGGGGGTTAGGTCGGAGGCTGTTGACAACGGTAATGTACTAGCCGTTGATGGTTCTAGGTCTTGCTGGATTGAAAAGGTGAAGGCAAAATGAGATCTTGACCCTTCCTTCCTAGAGTTGAAGGCATTGGTGAAAAATTGCAAAGTGGAGGTTTTCTCCCAAGGGGGAGATACTGCCCTTAGAAACCAAGGTAGGATGCGTGTGCCCAATGTGGATGATTTGAGAGAAATGATCTTGCGAGAGGTCTGTAATTTATCCTATTCCATTCACCCCGGTTCTATAAAGATGTATAGAGATTTGACGGAGGTGTATTGGTGGGGTAGTATGAAGAGAGACATTGCCAAGTTCACATCCGAAAGTCACAATTGCCAACAAGTGAAGGCCGAACATCAAAGGAGGGGTGGCCCAGCAAAGGATATAAGGGTTCCTACATAGAATTGGGAGGAAATCAACATAGATTTTGTGGTTTGGTTGCCTAAGACTAGAAAACATTTTGATTCTATTTGAGTTGTTATGGATAGAATGACAAAGTCGGATAGCTTCATACCGGTCAAAACTACTTATGGTTTCGAAAGTTATGCCAAGTTTTATATACATGAGTTGGTTAGATTGCATAGGGTGCCCTTGTCTATCATTTCGAATTGTGGTGCTCAATGCACTTCTTACTTTTGGAGGTCTTTCCAAAGAGGTCTTGGTATCAACGTTACGCTTAGCACGGGTTTTCATCCTCAAATAGATGGTCAAGCAGAGAGGAATATCCAAACTCTTTAGGATATGCTTAGAGCTTGTGTTTTGAGTCTAAAGGTACTTGGGATGAGCATCTCCACTCATTGAGTTTGATTACAATAATAGCTACCACTCAAGGATTGATATGGCTCCTTTTGAAGCTTTCTATGGTAGATGTTGTAGATCCCTCGTTGGATGGTTTGAGGTGAGGAAGATGGCTTTGCTAGGTCTTAATTTGGTTATGGAATCTTTGGAGAAGGTGAGTTTGATAAGGGAGAGATTGAAAGCAACCCAAAGTAGAAAAAAGTCATATTCTGATGTGAGAAAGAGAGCTTGAATTTAAGGTTGGTGATTAGGTTTACTTTAAAGTCTCACCCATGAAGGGTGTGATCCAATTTGGCAATAAAGGAAAATTAAGCCCAAGGTTTCTGGGTCCTTATAGAGTATTGAGGAGGATTGGTATGGTGGACTATGAGTTGAAGTTGCCCATTGATATGAATATGGTTTATCTGGTCTTCCATGTATCTATGTTGAGAAAGTGTATGGGTGACCCAAGTGCTATAGTGCCCTTAGAGGTTGTGGGTGTTGTAGGAGATAATTGACCTATGAAGGGTACCTATTGAGATATTAGATGCACAAGTGAAGAGGTTGAGAAAAAAGGGTGTAGCTTTCGTCAAGTTCATTTGGAGGAACTAACAGGTTGAGAGTGCGACAATGGAAGCCGAGGCGGAGATGATAAAGCGATATCGATATCTCTTCCATTCTACTCAAGCCAAAGGTACTAATTTGAGTCCCTTATATGATTTCAAGTCCTAAGTTTCAGCCCTCATATCATGTTGTATACTTCATGTTTATGGTAACAAGTTTATGGTGATTTTGGCATTCAGGTTTAGATTTTTGAAATTAATGTTTAAGTGCAATTGTTCCATTCATGTTGGAATGAAATTTTCATGATTACTTCTCTTATGTGTGTTTCTTTGACATTCGGGGACAAATATTCCTAGGGGGAGATATTGAAACGCCTCGAAAATGTGCCTCGGAAATGCCCATAATCGTAATTTCTATATATCTCAAAATTCGTGCGTGATGTCAAAAATCAGACTTTATCATATTTATCAGGGGGAAAATTTAGTAGGGAATGGGTATGAATTTGACTTCACAAGATCTGTAGCGAAAAATGATTTTCGCAACATTTTATGTAATGACAAGTTAAAAGGCTTGATTAGTGTCCCTTCGGGTTCCCCATTTGCCGTGTCACATCTACGCCCTAGGTTTGGGTCGTGAAAAATGTTATTTCAGAGCTCTAGGTTGCTAGATCTTTGGATTCTAACATATCATGTCGATTAGAGTCCTATTCATGGTTATGAATCACGCCATGACTATGAATAGGAGGCTATGAGGCATTTTAGGATATGTTTCCCTTCTTGATGTTCTAAGTCATGCTATAGAGTTGTGGTGAGTTTCACCCCTAATGATTTTTCTTTGATATGCTAGATCATGCCAAACACTAGAGGAATATGGGCCTAAACTCCTGAGGAACAACCTACCAACGGTGAGCTCTGAGATGCTTTGACCATGCTTTGCCCATATGGTGGCCAACCAAGTCCAACAAGGGGCCCAAGCCCCTCATGCTACTACCTCGGGAGCTAGGGTAAGAGACTTGATGAGGATGAATCCTTCGACTTTCTATGGGTCAAAGGTGGATGAAGATCCACAAGAGTTCATTAATGAGGTCTACGAAATCTTGAATATCATGGGTGTTGGGCCGAATGTAAAGACAGTGTTGGCATCCTACCAACTCAAGGGGGTAGCATAAATTTTCTATTACCAATGGAAGGGTGAGAAGGGAAATGGTTATATGGTGCTTTGGGAAGAATTCAAATTGGTCTTAATTGGTTTTTCCCTCTTAAGCTTAGGGAATCAAAGTTGGTAGAGTTTATGAACTTGAAACAAAGTGCTAAGAGTGTGAGGGAGTATGCCCTCAAATTTAATCAGCTTTCAAAGCATACTCCTCAATTTTTGGTCGATCCTAGATCTAGGATGAATTAATTTATGATGGGAAACTCCGAGTTGGTGAGTGAAGAATGTCGGTCCACCTTGCTTATTGGTCACATGGACTTGTCTCGATTGCTAACATAAGCCGAGCAAATGGAGAAGGAAAAGTTGAGAAAGAGGAGGGGCCATGAGGCCAAGAGATCCCATCTTGGGGGTATGTCCCATAGGGATGGACGACTCTATCAAGGCCAAGGGTCTTCTCATACTACTAATAGGGGGTTTGCCAATGACTTTCTTAGGCCTCAAAGTGTTTGTGGTGTGGCTCATATTGATGTGTGTCCTACATGTGGGAAGAGTCATAGGGTCCCATGTTTGAAGGTTTCTAATGCATGCTTTGATTGTTGGGAGCTTGGTCACTAAAAGGTGGATTATCCAAGAATTTGTGGCAAGGGTTGGGGTACAAATGCGGTTTCATTAGGTAGAGGTGGTCCTCAAGGTGGTACCCCTAAGGGACAATTGATTGTATGCTCTACATGGGAGGCAAGGGGTCTATGAGGTCCCCGATGTTGTTACTTGTATGTTGAAAATCTTTGATCTTGGTGTATATGCTTTGATTGATTCGGGTGCCACCCTTTCCTTTGTTACCCACATTGTTGCTAAAAATTTCCATGTTGAGTCGGAGTTGTTGCATGAGTCATATAAGGTGTCTACTCCTATTGGTGTACCACCTATTATTTCTAGGAGGGTGTATAGAAATTTTTCAGTTTACATCTTGCATAAAATCTTACCTTGTGATCTTGTTCAATTAGATATGGGTGATTTTGATGTTATTCTTGGGATGGATTGGTTGCATGCATACTATTCTTCTATAGATTTTAGAACCCGTAGGGTGAAGTTTCAATTTACAAATAAACCTGTCCTTGAGTGGGAAAGTCATGATGTGGTGGTAAAGGGTAGGTTCATCTCATGCATTAAAGCCCATAAGTTGATCTCTAAGAGTGTTTGTATCATCTTGTGAGGGTTAAAGATATGGAGTCCAAAGTCCCTTCCATTGAGTCGGTTCAAGTTGTAAATGAGTTTCTTGATGTCTTCCCAAATGACCTTCCCAATCTCCCTCCCAAAAGGGAGATAGATTTTAGCATAGATCTCCTTCCCGATACTCAACCTATCTCCATTCCTCATTATTGGATCGCCCCAGTGGAGTTGAAGGAGTTAAAGGAGAAATTGAAAGATTTGTTGGAGAAAGGATTTATTAGGCCAAGCCAATCACCTTGGGGTGCACCAGTGTTGTTTGTAAAGAAGAATGACGGGCCACTTAGAATATGCATTGACTATCGGCAACTTAATAGGGTCACTATAAAAAAATAGTTATCCTCTTCCAAGAATTGATGACTTGGTTGACCAATTACAAGGGGCTAGCTTTTTCTCTAAGATTGATCTTCGGTCCGGGTATCATCAAGTGAGAGTGAGGGAGAGTAGCATTCCCAAGACGACATTCTAGACTAGATATGGGCATTATGTATTTGTGGTGATGTTATTTGGGTTGACTAATGCATCAGCCATCTTCATGGACCTAATGAATAGGTTCTTCAAACCTTACCTTGATTCTTTTGTTATGGTTTTCGTTGATGATATTTTGATCTATTCACATAGTAGGGAGGAGCATATGGGCCACTTGAGCGTAGTGTTACAAAGATTGAGGGAGGAGAGATTGTATGCTAAATATGAAAAGTGTGAGTTTTGGTTGAAGGAGGTTGCATTCTTGGGTCATGTGGTGTTGGGTGATAGTATTAAGGTGGACCCTAAGAAGACTGATGTGATTAGGAATTGGCCTAGACCATTGCACCCGTTATATATTAGGAGTTTCTTGGGCCTTGTGGGTTACTATAGAAGGTTTGGTTAATGGGTTCTCCTCCATTTCTTCCCCTATGACAAAATTGACTCAAAAGAAGGTTAAGTTTATGTGGACCAATGAATGTGAGAAAAGCTTCAAAACATTGAAAGATAGACTTGTGTTCGCTCTGATATTGTCGCTATCGGATGGGCTTGAGGGTTTTGTTGTGTATTGTGATGCATTTAGAGTTTGTTTGGGTTGTGTGCTAATGCAAAATAATAAGGTCATATCCTATGCTTCTAGGCAAATCAAAGTGTATGAAAAGAACTACCCTACCCATGATCTTGAATTGGCCGCTATGGTGTTTGCATTAAAGATTTGGCATCATTATTTGTATGGGGTGCATGTTGATGTCTTCACTGATCACAAGATCCTTCAAAATGTCTTCACTAAAAAAGATCTCAACTTTAGAGAAAGAAGGTGGCTAGAACTTCTTAAGGACTATGACATGAGTGTGCATTACGATCCAGGTAAGGAAAATGTGGTGGAAGATGCTTTGAATTCGATGTCTATGGGTAGCCTAGCTCATGTGGATGGTGGTGATAGGGATATGGCTAGGGAGATGCATAGATTGGCTAGATTGGGGGTTAGGTTGGAAGATGTGGGTAATGGTGTTGTTGTTGTTCATGGTTCTAAAACTTCTTTGGTTGATGAGGTCATAGCAAAACAAAATCTAGACTCTTCCTTGCTTGAATTGAAGGCCTTGGTGATATAAGGAAAAATAGAGATTTATTTCCAAGGGAGAGATGGGGCCCTTAGATACCAAGGTAGGTTGTGTGTGCTATGTATTGATCATTTGAGGGAGAGAATTCTTGATGAAGCCCATAATTCTTCTTATTCTATCCACCCGGTTCCACCAAAATGTATAGAGACTTGAGGGACGTGTATTGGTGGGGAGGCATGAAGAGGGACATTTCCAAATTTGTTTCCAGTTGCCATAGTTTTCAACAAGTCAAAGACGAATATCAAAGGCCAGGTGGCCTAACCAAAGACATATAGATTCCTACTTGGAAGTGGGAGGTGATTAATATGAATTCTGTGGTTAGGTTTCCTAAGAGTAGAAAAGGTTTTGATTCCATGTTCGTGGTGGTTGATAGGATGACGAAATTAGCTCACTTTTTGCTGGTTAAGACTACATATGGGGCTGAAGAGTATGCAAGGTTGTACATCTATGAGTTAGTGTGGTTGGATGGGGTTCCTTTATCCATCGTATCAGATCGTCTTGCATAATTTACTTCACATTTATGGAGGTCTTTTGAAAGGGGTCTTGATACCAGAGTTCACCTTAGTACAGCCTATAACCCTCAAATGAATGGCCAAGTCAGGACAATACAAACACTTGAGGATATGCTTAGGGCTTATGTCTTGGAGCTTAAAGGTAGTTGGGATAATCATCTACAATAATAATGATCATTCTAGAATCAGTATGGCCCCTTTTGAGGCTCTTTATAGGAGACGTTGTATATCACCGGTGGGTTGGTTTGAGGTTGGAGAGGTGGCCTTATTAGGGCCGGATCTGCTTATAGAAGCTCTTGAGAAGGTTAGGATGATTAGGCAAAGGTTGAAGACTACCCAAAGTTGTCAAAAAATTCTATGTTGATGTAAGGAGAAGAGACCTAGAAATCCAAGTGGATGATTGGGTCTATTTGAAGGTTTCTTCAGTGAAAGGTGTGGTCCTTTTTGGTGAAAAAGGGAAGTTGAGTCCACGGTGTATTGGTATTTATGAGGTGATAGAGAAGATTAGAAAGGTGGCTTATGAGCTGAAGTTGCCTAGTGAAGTAAATTTGGTTCGTCCGGTGTTCCATGTCTCTATTTTGAGAAAATGTGTTACTGATCCTATTGCTAGTGTGCCTCTTGATTTTGTGGGTGTTGTTGGGGATAACATAGCTTATAAGGAGTTCATGGTTTCAAATTTTATATACACAAGTGAAGAGATTGATGACCAAGGAGGTGGCATCCTTTAAGGTCCTTTAGAGGAACCAAGTCGAAAGTGCTACATGGGAGGCCGAAGCGGATATACGAAAGTGGTATCACTATATCTTCCACTCCACTCAAGACTAAGGTACTAATCCTAAGTCTAGTATGTGATTTCAACTCTCATATTTCAGCCCCTATATCATTCATATGCATTCATGTTTAAGTTGGTAGACTTATGATGATTTTACACTTATGTTGAGAATTTGAAAATGGGGTTTTACATGTTATGTTGCCTTCTTGTTGGGGCTGATTTGCTGATGATCACTTATGTCTTACACGTATCTTTTACATTCGAGGACGAATGTTTCCAAGGGGGAGACATTGAAACGACCTCAAAATGTTCCCAAAAATGTGCCTCGGAATGCTCCATTTCCATATATCTCAAAATCCATTAGTTATTTTAGAAATTCGACTTCATATTTGTGATCAGGCGGTTAAAATTAGGTGAAAAAGGGTCTAACCCCTATTTAAGAGTGAAAGATAAGCAATGATGATGTTCCAAAAAAATAAATTTCCAGAGACGGTCCACGAAAACTCCACGACGCTTCTCTATCGCGGAGCAGTGTTAATTTTTGCCAGTTTTGTTGTCTCAGTCCAAGACTTTTAAGTCTTGGGCCTCAGTGCTTCCAAACGTGTTTTTACCTATACTAAGCCTTATTTCAACCTCATATGATCCTAAACATTTCCAAATACTCACTAAAACACTTAGCCATATTTTCACTCCAAAATTCAAGCCTCGAAACCCTCATCCGAAACTAAGGATTTCCTTCAAGCTTCAAGACTCCATTTTCAATATTCACCAAGAACTTCTCCAAAGCTAAGATATGTAGCGTTGAACCATTGGGTCCTTTCGCCTCTAGTTCCTGAGCCTCTTTTTACTAATATTGCAGGATTTAAAGTTGATTTTACATATGGGTCATGTATATTAGAAATTTACTGCACAGTGATTTTAGTTCAAGAAAGTATGGTTGTTTTAGCCTGTTTTGATCTCTAAATATTGGATCTAACGTTTGATTCGATGAGAGATTTTGATGTGAATGTCTTGGGGGTGTTGCAAAGTGTTGATAGATGTTTTTACAATGGTTTTTCTTGCATGATCTCATCTCTAAATTGCATGATTTTTTACCCCCATTAAACTCCCCCAAGTGTTTGATAAAATGTCTGGTTATGGTTTCTTGAGGAATTGAAGGGTTAAAGAATGAGATATGATATGAATGATGTTATGATGATAAAATGAGCTTATTCATATGATTAATCCAATAAAAAATGTAGAACTCGACCATGCCCAATCCCGGGGGTCTAAGCACCCAGATAACCTGGTCAAGAGTTTGTACTTCTCCACCTAGTGATGGGGCGGCATCATCACTAACCAAGATGGGGATTTATACTCATCAACCTAGTGAAGGTTTATACTTCTCCACCTCGGGGATGGTGCGACATCATCAACAACCTAGTGAGGGGTTAGTACCTCACCACCTAAGTGATGTGGTGGCATCATCACCAACCTATGAAGGGGTTTGTACTTTGAAAATTTAGCTTTCTCTTCTACACGTATGATATCCTACATGAACATGAGTTACTTAATTATGTTTTACACATGCATTAATCCTACATGGCATCTTGCTATATTATGCCTATTGCCTATTGTTATGTATTTTGTTTATAATACCTATTTCTTGTTGCATTGCATCCTATATACTTAGTACATTCAAAACGTATTAACCCATACTCTTACCTACATGATATCACCATGTAGGAACCGGAGCTCAAGTTGATCATCCTCCTCCTCCACGTGACTAGTGGTTACAATTTCAAGCTAGTTGGTGAGTCCTCCATTTCGAGGACCTTAGTCTATGTTTCTATATTTTTGTTTCGAGATATTGTACTTGTGTTCTATTTGACTATGAGGGTGAGCCCGGTTATATTTTCTTGGTCCCCGCTTCTATCTACGTATTTAGAGGTGTTTGTTGGATAAGTTATGTATCTATGATATGAGCTATGACTCCTTGTCTCTTGATGTGATGTTTTGCAAGATATCCCTTAGCCCCTTATTCTTACTTTAGTCTTTAACATACTTCCGCAACTAATGATATGTAATGACAAGTTTAGAAGCTTGATTGGGGTCCCTTCGGGTTGCCCATTCGGCATGTCATGTCTATGCCTTAGGTTTGGATCGTGACACTTAAGATGTTGACTAATTACAATGAAGAAATGAAATGTACTGCTTCACCAAGATGTTTTTGATAGATTTTAAAATCTTATCTTTAAACATTTTTCAATTTTCAAAATTTGGTCGAATCACCTTTTTTGAGAAATTTAATTTTTACTCACAAAAATTTAATTATTTCCGAGTAAAACATTTATTTGTAATAATTTAAAACAATATAATAACTTCATAAACTCAAATTTTTAAGTTTCAATGTGAAAATTCATGGCCAAATAGGAGTATCATGTGCGACACTATGCAGTACGATCATGGTTCCTTTTTTTTCCTACTATCATAGTTCTATATATGTCTTTCAGATATATTTTGTTGGTTTAACTTTCTAAATATGTTTACTTTGATGAGGAGTGTGCACCAATCTTACATGAACTCTTCTAAAGAAATATTTCCATGATCTATGGAACTATTCACAGATAAAAATTTTACAAAAAAAAAAAGTTCATTTCAAAACTTGCAGTCTATAACACTATCTTTAAGAATATTTCACCTTATATGGGTGCATCTTCATGGAGTCAACAAGCCCTCTAGTGTAAAATAGGAGTGCGACAAAGATTTAATAACAAAGAAATTCAACACACTACGAGAATATGTTGGACAATAAATTGATTTACATCTTCACCCTCACAAGGAGAAAATAAATACAATAATCTATATACACAATGAAAGATATAGACAAGGTGATATGGGACCTCTCTATAGTTTTGAAAATTATTTTCTTTTATATTCTATTTTTAATCTTACTTTATTATTTTCATTTATCAATTTGTTTAATAATTTTAAAAAATATTACATCTAATTGTATCGCATGAGTTATATAAAACCTCCATCGTTTCACATTCTTTACTTGAATAACATGTCTCCTAGTCTCCCTTCTACCTAATTCTTATAATTAATCGATAAATAACAATCATCTATGGAGTTATTTGGATATTCCTTTTTTATTTTCTCCTTTTTTATTAGTATATGTTTGCATTGATTGTGTTAAGAAAGGACATAAACAAGGTGTTATGGAATATGACGCACAATTTTCATGAATAGAGAGTTTGAAATGAGTAAGATGGCGAACAAAAGTTCTTCCTCATACTATAAAACAAACAAACACCTACTAATTTTCATGTTGCCAGTGTTGTCTTTCAAAATGGTAAAAAAGGTGAAATTGTTGGAACAGGTAAGGTGAAAATTTTCTCTGGATTCGGAGGCAACAAAATTTGAATGCCACCTTTTGACATAAAAAGTATATCTTGATTTTATTGGTCTGTAGAATTCAATGCAAGTTTTTCTTTTTTATAGAACTTTGTTATGTAATAATTGTGACCTAAACAAGTTGAGATACCTAAAACCTATGGCTTGCTTCTAGGTCCTTCTTTGGATTAGACTAGCCATGGCCACAAAGTTCCAAGTTGCTCATAAGTTGAGCGACATGATGGACTTTTCCAGTCACTCTCCACGATGCAATCAAATTTTTTTCCTTTGACCATTTAGTGGAATATTCCATGATTTATAGATTCTTCATTTTTCTTTAGCAGATAGTAATATGTGGTTTCCTTCTTCATTCTCTTATAGTAATTTCTTATCTTTTTGTTCTTCATTCTCCTAAGTAATTAGATTTCTTAATTCTAATACTCCTTTATCTGGCGGGGCTAGTGATTTAGGTCTTCATGGAATTGACTAATTGTTCTAATTTATTTTAGTGGGAAGGAGGAGTTTGTCTTTATTCTTCCCCCATGGGTTATAACTATTCACAAAGTTGCAAATCGTAGTTCGTTTGACAGATACTATTAGAATAAGATTTTAATATATACAAGACAAAAACAAGCAAGAGATACGTTCTATAATCTTTACATAATATAATGCTTAGTAAAGCACTTTGCTGAATACTTGCGGTTATAAAAACACACTTTATGCATAAATCTATCTGAAATTAGATATCTAGCAAAACCAAGTACATGTTTTTTGTCTTTTTACGCAAACAAATATAACATCTCCCTAGCACCATCCTTAGATAAACTATAATAGCCAGAATGTAACCTGATAGAATTGTAGCTAATAATGTTGCAAGGAACGAGGTGTTTGTATCTTATGAACTTGAAAAACATTCGCAACATGGCCCTGAATCAACTTGAAGCGAGAAGCCTCTCCAATAGCTATCTTGTTCTGTCTTTCAAATTTAGTCCATCCTCTTTTTCTGTGAACTGCATGTCCCTAATTCTCTATTTTCACTCTCCGTTCTTCCCCTTTTTCATTAACTAGCCTCATGTTCTCCAGGTGAAATATTTTTGTCCTTGCAGTGAATCTCATTGGGATGGTCTAAGAAATATATTTTTCAAACAATCATGATAGTTAGATTTTCTAGACAATAATTTGTACGTTAATGAATGAAAATTCTAGCTAATGTGAAAATAGAATATACAAAACTATTGAACTTACCATAATTAGTGTGTGATTTTTTTATAATAATTTCAAAATACGGATCGTCAAGATTGAAGTTCAGCAAGTTGTGTCAACTGCTCTAATTTGGAGCATCTTCTTCACTTCAACTATTAGTTTTTTCAACCTCCTTATCTACGACAAACGTGATGTAAATATAAAAATGACTATGATATGATTCCTAGCAAAATTTAATGGAATATTTAAAACCACAAACTTTATCACATAACTTTGAAAATGAAAGTTGATACTAGTTTTTAGCACGTATTAAGGATCTAATAAGCAATTTTCGCGTTGATATACAAGTCATTAACTACACCAAGCCGATTCTTTTCCATAAAGGAG
>JAABOM020006519.1:0-20113 GCA_011800125.2 Solanum clarkiae | reverse complement strand
CTCTACTTCAATACTAACACTTAAATTTTAATTAGAAAAAATTATTTTTTCAATCAAAAAAAAAAAAATTCACTTCACATCCCCACTTCCACCATACTCCCCATAAAGGCGTGCAAAAATTAAATAGACCGATAAATCGAATCTAGAAAAATATTATTGATTTATTCAGGTTATTGGGTAACAGGTTTATAATGATTTTTACAAAAAAAATATCGAGTTATCGGTTCGATTTATTTTAGTATTGGGTTATTGGGTAAACCGATAACTCATTAAGACTATAATAATTTACTACTTTATCCTTTCATAAATATTAAATATTAATAATTTAACATCACTTGATATTAAATCGTTACTCATAAGTCATGTATTTGCTTGGTTTCCAATGTATAACTCTTATGTTGGAAATTAAATTAGAATATGAGGTCAAATATTGCATATTATTAAGTTTAGATGCGTCTTACATTTCACTTACATTTCTTACATTTCTTTTAGTCATATCTAGGTATTTCTGCCTATGGGATTTGAGCTGAGGGTTTTAGGAAACAACCTCTGTACTTCTATGTAGTAGCGGTAAAGTCTGCGTACAATCTACCCTCCCCAGACCCCACTTGTGGGATTATACTTGGTATGTTGTTGTTGTTGTTGTATTAAGTTTAGATGCTCAATTGATTTGTTTGTTTTATTATATCTCATCACATTGCATCAAATAGTTAGAGAAGTCATATATTCTTTAATGATCATATTCTTATTGGGTAGATCGAAAATCGAACTGTTAAGGACCAAAAACAAATAAATCAAAAATTGATAAAAAAAATATCTAATTGATTTGTTATTGATTTAGCATATTTAAAAATCAAAAACATAAATCGAACCCATAATACATAAAATTGAATCGAATCGACCGATGCACACCCGTGATCTCCCATTTCCTTACACCCACTCCCGCCCCCAAATTTTTTTAAGAAAAAAAAAAATCACGCATACAAAAATTTTTTTTAGTGCAATTAAAAAGTATTTATTATGAATGAGGGATCTATGGGTCTACATGGGTACCCATATTTTACTCATTTTAACCATATTTGTATGAACTCTTAAAATAGATCAACCAATATTTACTCATTTTGAAAATATGAGTGATCTATTAAAATAAATATGGGTTAAATTGACTTCTTTTTACCAAAGTATTGTTATGTCAAGATAATTAAATCTACTTAAAAATCACTTTTTATTCTTGTTTTATTTTTTTAAAATAGGGGTGTGGTAATTTGTTCTGCCTCTTTTGTTTTACCTTCTTTATTTGTAAATGTTTTTTGGAATAAACTTTTAACCTAAATATGTTAATTTACTAACAGAGAAAATACATGATACATATTTCCAACAAATGATAAGATCTGCGTACATTCTACTCTTCCCATACCTCACTTGTGGTATGTTGTTGCTGTTGTAAATCTTTCCAACAACTTCTCGGCTTCCAACTTTTGGTATAACAACCATAACTCTTCAGGAGATTTGCTGATTCCCACCAAAATTGAACCATCTTTGGGTTGAAACGAAAATTTGGGCGCTTACTAGTTTCTGAACTTTTGGCTCCAAGCTGAATTTCAGAAGAATATATATATGGAACCACTAAAAAAGCTGATCAGACAGTCAAGTAGGATTCCTGATCCTAAAGAAGCATACCAGGTATGAATGATTTAGCTTGCTATGTTTGAACAATGTTAAGAATATATACCATTATGAATCAAACAATTGTTCCATAATGCTAGGTATTAAGTTCTTAGACATATCTGATTTTTTTTTATGCATTAGATATATGTGTATGTGGCAAAAATCGAATACAGGAATACTCCAATTATTGAAAAATCTGTTTGTGTGAAGAAAATTACTTGTTATAGAAAAGCTAGTAGATACACATGGAAGTGTGCTCTGCAATTTTGCATTGAGTGAAAATTAGGTTTCATACAGGTCAATTTTTCACATCCTTCAGTGCTCTTCCTGAAGAAATTAATAAAACGCATCTCTCGGCTTATGTTTTTGTTGGTCTTTGACTTGTTTTCTACAAGTAGGAGGCATTTGGCCTAGTTTTAGTTCAGTTTTCTAGCTTAAGGGGTTGAACTATCAAATTGATATTTGCAATCTTGAAATGATTTAAAAATTCATCTAACCCAAAATAGTGTTTCTTTTCTATGGTGAACGAGTCACTGGAATACCGACATAATCACTTTGCTCTGGAAAAAGTTGCTATTTTTATTATTAGCAGAGTTACCATGAGTAGGATCCTCATTTATATTATGATTGATAGAAACAGAGGTATTCTTAACATTTTAGCAACTGACTCTATTCCTGCTGCAACAATTTTGCAGAAACAGAGGTATTAATAGCATTGTCCCTAGCAGCTGACATTATTCCTATTGCAACAACTTCTCAGAACTTCCAATAAATTCGAGTCGAATATAGGACTAAGCCATGGCACCTTGAGGTATTTATAAGCAAAAAAAACTTACTGGGGAAACTGTTTCAGCCACTCAATCTGCCAATGAGTCAAATAAATATACTTTAGCTGCCACCACAGGTAATACCATTTCTTATGTTAATCAAAAGATGTCTATTAGATATATACTTTCTAGCTTAATTTGATGAAACGACCCCAAAAAGTACCCGAAAATGTGCCTCGAAGTAACCGGAAACTTGTTTTCCATATATCTAAAAATCCGTTTGGAATTTCAAAAATTCGATTTCATATTCTTATTCAGGGGTTCTAAATTAGGGTGACAAGTGTGACAGCCCCCCACATATTCTTAAAAATAAGGAAGAATCTAGAGTCAAGGAGAAGAAACTAGAGTCTGGGAGAGGTTTCTGAAAGACTCTAGAACATTGTGGATAACTCTTGAAGTTCCTTGGAAGACTCTATAGAAATGTGGAATTCTCTAGAGATGTGTGGAAGACTCTAAAGATGTGTGGAAGATTCTAGGATTGTATAGCAATATCTTGTAGTCTTTAGTTCTATCTAGAATAGTATGGAAGATTCTAGAGAGGGGACTAAAGTGTAAATAAGTGAGGGACTTCTAAGTTTTTATTAATTATACTTTGGCCCCTAGGTAGTAGTATAAATAGGAGGCCCACTCATTTGTACAGACCATCCAAGAAAGTGTAAGCAATCTTCCAACATTAAAGAAGTCTTCTTTCTAAAAGATCTCTTGTCTTCTTAATCTAGCGTTCCCTTAGCGATTAAGAGTTGAAAGGCTTACTAGTATTTGCAAGATCGTGAAAGAATCGTGAGCAAATCGACTAGTGCCGCGCGAAAGTCTTAGCGAAGGTCTAAGGCCATGACAGAGTGGTATCAGAGCAGGTCTACTAAGGGAATTCATGGCAAGGGAGGAGACTTTGACACCGTCACTGCCGCCAACGTCAAGGCAGATATTGGCAGGAAGCCTCGAAAGGGAAAGAAGAACTCCAAGAAAGATGAATTATCGATCGAGCCCATACCAAACGCCGTAGTTACCATCCACTCACTCTCGGCCACAGAGGGGAGTGACGATGAGCGTGGCGAGGAGCACACAAACGTCACCCCTAGAATAGAGTGGTTTACAAGGGTAGATGCTGCCCATCAAGTGGTGGAATTCCTTGGCAAGAGCTTGAACGAGTTCGATGGCAAGTTCAAGACCTTGGAGGAATTCACCCTTGAGGAAATGGACAACATCCGCAAGGACATGGATGGGAAAAAAGCAGTTGAGGTTGAGGCAAAGAAGCATTCACTTCCTTGGAGTGTCGAGTTGCTGCACTGGAGGTTAGGTTCATGGACATGCTAGAAGCCATAAACGCGAGAGTTAAGGCACTTGAGGAAGTTACTGCTGAAGGGAGATTTGTGAAATCGGCCATTGAACGGGAGGCCAAGATTGAGGCTCCCAAGCCACCTGTCTTCAAAGGCGTCCGTGATGCCCAAGAGGTGGAGAATTTCTTGTGGCACTTGGAGAATTACTTCAAGTGCAACAAGGTAAGCAACGATGATATAAAGATCAACACGGCCGTGATGTACTTGGTCGAGATGGAGATGCTATGGTGGAAGCGGAAGGATGCTGAGATAGGAAAGGGACTCTGCACGATCATCACGTGGGAACAATTTAAGGAGGAGTTCAAGAAGAGCTTCTACCCCAACAATGTCGTCTATGAAGCCAAAAGGAGGCTTAGGGAATTGAAGTAGACAGGCCAACTCTTACGCTTCAAATCCCCAACCTCACGGAAGAAGATATGTTGTTCAACTTCATGGATGGATTGCAGAGTTGGGCCCAGACGGAACTAGAGCGACGACAAGTTTCCACGTTTGATGAGGCCATCACCCAGGCAGAAGCTCTGACGGACTTCAAGCATGACAGAGATAAAGATCGGGGAGAAGACATGGATGGTAGTTATGACCAAGGTGGGGGAAATGGTAGCAAAGGCAAGAGTTGGCAGCCACATCCCAAGTATCATGACACCAGTAGGCCTGATAACAGGAGGCCCAGGCAACAAAGCAGCAGAGAGGGCAAGGCACAACCCGAGAAAGAGCTTAAGTGCTACATATGTAGGGGGCCACATAGTTACAAGAAGTGCCCCGAACTGAAGAGCCTTGGTGCCATATTGTAACGGAAGGAGCAGAAGGCATAGAAAGAGGCACCCGAATCGGGGGAAGATTCGGACACGACCCAGGTAGGCATGATTGGGCTATGCAGAACTATCATGCGGCAACCAGAGAAGCCGAAGGGGTGCCGTGCACAATGTGTGGACATCACGATCAATGGGCATCCCACTCGTACCATGGTCAACACAGGCTCGGAGGCTAACATTTTGATTAAGTCTGCAGCAACAAAGTTGGGGCTAAAATATGATCCATGTAATGCACAACTTAGGACGGTTAATGTGCTAATGACTCCTGTATGTGGAGTTGCTCAGGGAGTCAATCTAGCATTGGGTGAGTTGCATGGTAAGTCCAACTTCCACGTTGCTCCAATAGACCTCTTTAACATCATCCTTGGGCAAGAATTCTTCCGGAAGTACCATGCGGTGATTGACCCCTACCTCCAATAACTCGTAGTCTTGGAGCAGGAATGTTCCTGCATGGTGCCCTTAGTGCAGATGCCGAAGTCAGGGGGACAAGTTTAGCTGTCAGCCTTATGGATTATGGAGGGGTTCCAGGGTAAAAAGCCATTGTCGTGTTCCACGCCTTCTAAGAGGAAAAGTCGTCAGAGGAGAAGCCGTCGAAGGAAGCCAAGAGGGAGAAAGGACAACCAATTGCAATAGTACTCCTCGGGCACAGAAAGGGAGCCAACTCTAGAGAAGACCACAAGGGGATGGCACGAAGACTTGTGGCAGTCCGAAGGTGGAGACAGGGAGTTCCAACAGCAGCATTGCGCCGAGGACGTCTAAGTAATACGGTCCGCCACTTGTTCTTAAAAATAAGGAAGAATCTAGAGTCAAGGATAAGAAACTAGAGTCTTGGAGAGGTTTCTGGAAGACTCTAGAACATTGTGGATAGCTCTTGAAGTTCCTTGGAAGACTCTAGAGAAGTGTGGAAGACTCTAGAGATATGTGGAACTCTCTAGAGATGTGTGGAAGACTCTAGAGATGTGTGGAACTCTCTAGAGATGTGTGGAAGATTCTAGGATTGTATAGGAATATCTTGTAGTCCTTAGTTCTCTCTAGAATAGTATGGGAGATTCTAGAGAGGGGACTAAAGTGTAAATAAGTGAGGGACTTCTAAGTAATTATTAGTTACACTTTGGCACCTAGGTAGTAGTATAAATAGGAAGGCCACTCATTTGTACAAACCATCCAAGAAAGTGTAAGCAATCTTCCAAGTGTTAAAGAAGTGTTCTTTCTAAAAGATCTCTTGTCTTCTTAATCTAGCGTTCCCTTAGCGATCAAGAGTTGAAAGGCTTACTAATATTTGCAAAATCATGAAAGAATCGTGAGCAAATCGACTAATGCCGCGCGAACGTCTTAGTGAAGGTCTAAGTCCGTGACACAAGGGTCTAACCTTGATTTTAAAGTAAAGGAATCGATTTATGAAATTTGCACTTGGTGCAAATTCAAGTGGGCATCCACGACCTCTCCGCGACGCACGAGAGGTGTTATTTCTGCACTGTCTTTTCCTAGTTCGTACAGATTTTTCTAAGTGTTGGACCTAAGTTTTCCAAAACGTATTTTCACCTATACTTAGCCTTATTTCAACCTCATATCACCCTAAACATTCTCCAATATTTCCCCAAATACTTAGACTTATTTCTAACCCTAAATTCAAGTCCCAAACTCAAGGTCAATCTCAAGGATTTCTTCAAGGATCTCACTCAAGCTTCAAATCTCCATTAAAGTCTTCTTCAAGAACTTCACAAAAGCTAAGATATGTGATGTTGAACCATTGGGTCCTTCCACTAATGGTTCCTAAACCCTCTTTTTACTAATATTGCATGATTTAAAGTAGATTTTACATGTGGGTCTTGTATATTAAGAAATTTACTTCACCAGTGATTTATGTTCATAAAAGTATGGTTGTTTTAGCATGTTTTGAGCTCTAGATCTTGGATCTAATGTTGGATTTGATGAGGGGTTTTGATGTGATTGTCTTGCGGGTGTTACAAGGTGTAGATTAAAGGTTTTACCACTGATTTTCCTGCATGATTTCATCTCTAAATTACATGCTCTTTTACCTCCATTAAACACCCGCCAAGTGTTTGATAAAATGTCCGATTATGGTTTTTTAAGGAATTGAAGGTTCGAAGAATGAGATATGATATTTATGATGTTTTAATGATAAAATGAGCTTATGGACATGATGTATATATGTATGTTCTATATAATGTGTTATATTAGACCATGTACGGTCCGGGGGCATAAAGGCCTGGATGACCATGTGAGAGGTGAGTACCTTGCCACAGGGTGCCCGGGTGTGAACGACATCTATCATATAAGGGGTAAGTACCTTGCCACTAGGGTGTCTGGGTGTGAATGACATCTACCATGTGAGGGGTAAGTACCTTGCCACCAGGGTGTCCTGGTGTGAACGACATCTACCATGTGAGGATAAGTACCTTGCCACCAGGGTGTCCGGGTGCGAACGACATCTCCCATCCAAAGTTGAGATTCTAGCTTGGTCTCTTCTACACATATGATATCTTATATAAGCATGATTTACCCTAGCATGTTTTACTTATGCATCGATCATACATGCCATACTGCTATATTATGCCTATTGTCTAATGTATGCATTTTGACTATGTAGCTTATTTGTTGTTGCATTGCATCCCACATAAGTACATTCAAAGTACTAATGCATACTCTTGCCTACATGATATCACCATGTAGGGACCAATACCCAAGTTGATCATCCTCCTCATCTATGTGGTTAGGTCGGTGCTACTCCAAGCTTGCTGGTGAGTCCTCCATTCCAGGGACCTCGGTTTATGTTGATCTTATCTTGTAATGAGACATCTTTCTTATGCTCTATGTTGACTATGAGAGTGAGCCCGATAGCTTGTCTTGGCCCCTGCTCTTTCTATGTATTAGAGGTGTTTGTTGGACATACTATGTACTTATGATGAGCTTGACTCTTATCTCTAGTTTATGATGTTTATATGAGTTCCCTCAGTCCCATTTCCTTATTATTACTCTTTATAACTTTATATGCTTCCGCGACCAATAATGTGTAATGGCAAGTTAAGAGGCTTGTTTGGGAGAACCCGATCGCCATGTCACGTCTAGGCCCTAGGCTTGGGTCGTGACATTTGAAGTGCAAATTTAAAGAATTAAAGCTTTCGTTTGTGTTAAACTTTAATCATAATGTTCTTAATTGTAATCTTGAAAGTGCTGTGATGTATATATCACTACGTTGAATGAAATTTTCCTATGATTCAACTAGAATTAAGAAGGGTCGAGGAAAAACTCGAGGAAAAGGTCTTGAAAAACTGAAGAAGAGTTTGGGAAAAAAGATGGTGATAGAGATCCCAATTGGTAAGGGGAGTCCAATTAAGGCGGTCCAGTAACCAAAACTGTCAAATGCGAGAAATGTTCTTACACTTCCAAACATGTGGAAGGTACTCACAATAGAGGAAAAAGATGTTGCATTGATCAGATGCCATGCAAGATTTCTATATTTTTTTAACATTGTAACATTGTGATGTTTAGTGTTTAATCTTTTAACACATCAAAGGGATCTTGATTTTAATGTGTTTCCCTTAAAAAAATTTCCAGGAGAAGCTTGAAATCAATTTGGACGAACATTCTGTCAAAGATAGTTGTGAAGATATCCTCAAAAATAGGAGTCGACAATGGCGCTATAAATTAAAAAGTCTATTTGAAAGTGCACGCTCCAAGAAGGATGCTCGTAAAATTGAAGTTCAAGAACTAACCTCTGAAAATTGGAATAGGCTTTGTGAGATGTGGTCGCATCCAAACCATAAGGTGACCCATATTCAAATAAATAGGCACTATAACTTTTTCACTATTATACTTGTATATTCTTTGTAGAAACTATGTCAGGTAAACAAGGTCAATCGATCACAACTAAAATCTAATCATTCCATGGGTTCAAAAGCATTTGTAGTTGCTCGTGCTGAAATTGTAAGCTATATGTTTTTTCCTTTCTTGCTAATGGTGATTAAGTACTGAAACTATTGTAAATACCCTCTTTTCATGAAAATGTACACAATTTTTCCTTTTCTTACTTTGTAGAAGAGACTTACTTCACTATCCTCCTATACGATGATCTTTTTTATTTATTTTGTAGGGTGAAAAATATGACGGGGTAGAACGTAACAGAATTGAATTCTATAAAAGTACCCACTACTCAACTGAAAAAGGTTGGTCATCAGAATAGGCTGAAACTAGCTATGTAAGAAAGTAGATATTTTAATTGCATATGCAAATATACTTGTTATTATCATAACTTCAAATAAATACATTATTTTGCAGAATAGCATGAATGATTTAAAAGCTATATACTCTTCGGGAGAGTCGTCCATGACTGTTGATGAAATTGCGGATACTGTGCTTGGTACAAAATCAGGGTACATAAAATATCTTGGTTATGGTCCAAAACTTGATACTACTCGTGCAACACAAAGGAGAGCAGCAACATTAGAAGACTGCCTTAAAAAGGCGAAGACGGAAGCACTGTTCAACATGATTTACAGAAACGACTAGATGCAGCTGAAGCTGCGGTAGAAAATCAACAGTCTCAAATAACAACACTAAATTCACAATTGGAAGCTGTATTGGCACGCCAAGATGATATTTTGGAACAAATGCAAAAATATATGAGTAATCCTTATCAAGGTTAGAATTAGTATATGTTAAGTTATAAATTTCATCATAGTTCGTTTATTGAATAGAAAATAATTTGTAGCATTTAGCACCTATTTATGTTTTCTTTTCATGTATAGTGATCAATGAACCTTTCAAATTACCTTGAGCAACAATCAATAACTACATTGGTCTCTTCTCATTAATTTTATTTTTCAAATTTTTTCTATTTTTTCAGCTATTAGAACTGGGGTTCGAAATAATCATCAAAAATTTAATTATCGAATCAAATTGATGTTATATGCATGAGAGATTTTAATTGTGTTTGTTTACTCTTTTTTCATGATAACTTTCTTGTTCTTGAACTAGTAATTTTTGGTTTACTGTTATTGTGTACTGTTAGCTTTCCTATTCATGAATAATATGGATTCACCTATTGGTACAGAGTCATTAGGATATGACCATGAACAAAAGTAAGATACTATAAAAGTCGTCTTCTTTGTGTTCTGTTTTCATGATTAAGTCACCAGGGAGTAATATATAGAGATAACTTAATAATTATGCACTCTTGAATTTAGGCTACTCTTAAAGGGTATAAGTGATCTTATTCCCTCAATTAGACATTTAGATTCACACCTCTGAATCATTTTATATCATGAAATAAATGTTGTAGAATTGGTACTCTGTTTAAATTTGTTGGTCTATTTTTTATTCCATGTTCTATATTATTATATGAATAAGAGGATTACATGATTCTGAAGAGATAGGGACTAGTTGGCTTATAGTCAAAAAAAAAAAAAAAGTGATCTGGAAGATTTGATAGAATTCTATGTGCATATGAAATATTGTGAACTGTGAATCAAGTTTTTTTATAATGTTTTAGGACTTGTTCAACAATGTTAGTAGAAATTTTGTTGGAGAAGGTGTTGAGAGTTGATTCAATAACATTATGGGGGTTTCTGTTGTCACGACCCAAGCCTAGGGCCTAGACGTGACACGGCGAATGAGAAACACGAAGGAACCCCAAACAAGCCTCTTAGCATATCATACACGCATCCTTAGTCGCAGAAGCAAAATAAACAACATCAAGAGAGTATAAATAAGGATAAGGGACTAAGGGAAGTGTTTAATAATATAAATCATAAAGAGTCAAAGCTTAAAGCATAATTACACCGCTTGTCCAACAACACCTCTAGAATAGATTGGCGGGGGCCAAGACATTTTTCGAGCTCACCCTCAGAGTATCAAAGTTTCAACATAAAGAGATAACAAGGGTAAGAGTGCAAAGCTAGTGTCCCTGAACTTGAGGACTCACCAATAGTTTATTTTCAAGATGTCCAAACTAGCAACGAGGAGGATAATTGTGAGGAGCTCCAGTTCCTACATGGTAACATCATGTAGACATAGAGAATGTGTTAGTACATTTGAATGTACTAAATATGTACGATGCAATGCAACAAGAGATAGGCAATATAGTCAAAATGCATATAAATAGGCAATGGGAAGTATAATGACAATATGGCATGCATGATCAATGCTTGAGGTAAAACATGCTTAATCATAATCTAAGAACGTAAACTTAATATGGAATATATGTATGCTCGAACTTTACACCAACATGCTTGAGATGGGCCACATAGCCACCCACTTACCTTATGGTATAACCTTTTCGGAGAGTATTACCAATACCCCTACCTTATGATGTGGTCTTTTCGATAGGTAGTATAAGACGTGTCCTACTTTACGATATAATCTTTTAGGTTGGAGTTATGAGTTATCCTACCTTATGATATAATCTTTTCGGTATGAACCATGAATAATACCTTACGATATGGACTTTTCTGTAGGTGTTATAGGATGTCCTTACCTTACGATATAATCTTTTCGGTAAGAGCCATGAGTTATTCTACCTTACGGCATGACCTTTTAGGTAGATCTTATCGAATGTCCATACCTCACGATATAATCTTTTCGGTAGGAGTCGTGAAAATAGGTCATCAAACCATCATATTCAAGTATCAAGAAAGATCTCCTCATTTTCCCAAGAACACAACAAACATGAGAGCCAACAATTCACTTGCAATACCATAGGTGTTTTACATGATTTAAACACACATATATACATTCGTTTCATCATCATAAAGCCACTTGACTCATAAGTCGTGCAATAGATCATCAATAACCCAAGAATCCTTAACAAGACATTTTATCAAACACTTGGTGGGTGTGTAATGCTAGTTCAAAATCATGCAATTCAAGAGTAAAATCATGTGATAAAAATCAATGTAAATCAACCCTCCTCTTGTGTATATAAGAACTTTGGTTAATGACAAACTCTTATTATAAAATAATTTAGGAAAATTCTTCACTTGGTAACACCCTCATGCAAGATACATTAAAATCTCCCATCAAATCTCATCATAAATCATAGTTTCATAGCTCAAAAATGCATAGTCACAATAGACAAATCATCTCATAGTATAAGCTTAAAATACGTAAACATGTGTTTTCAATCAACATTTTATGAAACCCTAACATAACTTTTAATCATAGTTCATAATGAGTAATTCCCATAAGCAACACAACTTAAAAACACGCAATTTTCATAAAAAGAAAGATTGGGCTTCACGGGTGAAAGATACCTATAAATGAAACTCACATACCTTAATCTTGGATTTTGTTGAAGAAGAACTTGAGGAGGACTTGGGGCTTGACTTGGTTTCCTTGAACTCCAACAAGACTTCTTGAAAATCTTGAGAATGGAAGGAGAATTTGATGAAGATTAGAGAGAAATTTAAGAGTTTTTGGTGAGTTTTTAGGGTTAAAATGGGCTAAAGAATGAGGGATTTTATATAGGTATTGGGTTCTTACCCAATTGCGGTGGAGTAAAAAAAGAATCTTTTGGAAATTTTTGAACTAATTCGTGCCAGGTCTGTGTCACGGACTAGTCGTGGACAACTATTGTTTTTCCGAACTTTCGCCAAAAAATTATTTTCTTGGCACGAATAAAGTATATCTTGTAGGTACTCGTTTGCCCACACAATTTTGCCCTTTGAACAAGAATATGAAGTCAAATTTGTGAAATTTTGGACGGATTTTGAGATATTCAAAAAAAATGCATCATAGGGTCTTTTCGAGCTACGTGGAAGGGTGTTTAAATATCCCCGATTTGACATATAAGGGAATTACGATTATGGGGCATTCTTAGGAAAGTGTGGGGGCATCTCAATTTCTCCCCCTTGGAAACATTTATCCCAAAATGTCGAAGAAACATGGGTAGGAGAAGAAATTACGAAGGTTCCAGCCTAATATGAATTCAACAAATGCACTTAAACCTCATTTTCGAAAAGTTTCAACATGAATGTCAAAAGTCACTATAAACTTGTTACCATTATCATTAATGCATGAAAAATAACCTAAGGGCTGAAACTTAGGTCTTGAAATCATAGAAAGGACTTAGTTTGCTGTCTCATGCTTGAATAGAATGAAAGAGGTATGGATATCGCTTCTTCATGCCCACTCCGGCTCCTCAATGGCATTCTTAACTTATTGATTCCTCCGAAGAACCCTGACGGATGTTACACCTTTGCTCCTCAACCCTTTCACATGTTCACACAACATCTCCATCGGGACCTCCTCATAGGTCAACTCATCCTCCACAACCCCCACAATCTCAAGAGTTCTATCGCACCTGGGTCACACATACACTTCTCAACATAGACACATGGAAGACCGAATGAACCATATTCATACTAATGGGAAACTCCAATTCATAGGCCACCTTACCAATTCTCCTCAATACCCTATAAGGACCCTCACACCTTGGTCCCAATTGTTAACCTTATACACACATAGCCCACCTTGGTACCTAAAGCCGTCATCTCCCCCTTGGGAGAAAACCTCTATTCTCAACTTAACCCAACCTTATTCCCAACCTAGTAAACTAGTGTACTTCTCCAACCACCTTTTAGCTACCCAAAGATTCCCACTTTCCATAATTAGCAAGCAACCTCTTATTCCTCAAAATTCGTAACATCACCCTCAAATGATTCACAAGCTCTTCCTTACCTCCGTAAATGCACCATCATACCATCACTAAAGGCCACCATAAACATATCAAGGTAGGGTTTAAAGACCCTATTCATGAGACCTATAGACATAGCCGGTGCACTAGCCAAACCAAAAGGCATTACCCCAAATTTAAAATATCGAAAAGGACACCAATCCCTCACTCAAGGATGAGTTCATTAGGGAATTAAAATATAACTCTACGGGTTCTACAATCAATGGAGACACAATATGCATGTAATTAATCCATCCCAATAATGACATCAAAGTCCACCATATCTAATTCAACAAAATCACAAGGCAAGACCTAATGCAATTTCACCAGGGGACAAATTTCTATGGACTTTTCTAGCAACACTAGACTTACCAATGGGGGGCAGACACCAAAAAGTTCACATAACAATTCGGGACACACATGAAGCCCACTAGCAATAAAAAGAATTAATGAAAGAAATAGTGGAACCCGAACCTATCAATGCATACATCTCAAAGTCAAAGGAAACCTCAGCATACCGGTGGCAATATCGGGTACCTCTTCCCCTCCTTGCCTCCGTTTAAGAGCATAGAACCGATTATGTCATAGAGTATCCCCTTGGCCACCTTGAGCCACTTGATTAACATAACCACCTTGCCCTTGTGGTCGACCATCTTTACCTTTGTTGTGAGCATGTGGACAATTCGAAATTTTATGGCCATCTCACCACATCCAAAGCATGCACTCATATTCCTCCAACATAGGCCACTATGATTCCTCCCACATTTTGGGCATCTAAGACGAGTCATCCTATCATCACCCCCTTAGATCCTTGGGTTAGGTCCCCCATCCTTAGAAACCCTCTTATTTGGAGCACTAGAGGGTCCTTGGCCTTGAAACTCGATACCTTGTTGGAACCGGTCATCCTCAAACCGAGCCCTCTTGGACTCCCCCACTTCTCTTCTTCCTAAGCTTTTCTCCCTCAAGCTGTTTGGCATAAGTCATGAGGTGGGACAAACCCATATCACTAATCAACATGGCAGCACGACACTCCTCATTCACCAAATCAGATACACCTATCACAAACTTGTTTATCGTAGACCTTGGTTCGGCCACCAATGGTGGAGCATATTTCGAGAGTTGGTTGAACTTGAGGGATTACTCCCTCACACTCATTGACTGTTGCTTTTAAATTATGAAAATTACATCATTTTGTCATCCCTTAGCTCAAGAGGGAAGAACCAGTTGAGAAATGCCGCCTTAAACTCTTCCCAATGGATCACATTATCGTTCTCCTTCACCACCTTTCGTTGGGTAAACTAAATTCGAGCCACCCGGTTAAGTTGATAGGCTGCCAACTCCGCTTTTTCCTAACCCCCATAATAGACACTTTACACACCTTTGTAACGATCCCAAAAAGTGCCCGAAAATATGCTTCGGAAGTGCCTGAAATTGTAATTTTAACATATCTCAAATTTCATGCATAATATCGAAAATCGGACTTCATATTCTTGTTAAGGCAGTCAAATTTAGGGGGAGAAGGGTCTAATCTCGATTTTAGAGCAATCGTATTCAAAATCTAAAAATAGAAAAATGCGATTTCTAGAATGTGTCACATTACTGGCGAGACGCACCATTATATATTTTTGGTGCCAATTTTTAATTTTGGTCCAAGAGTTTTAAGTATTGAGCCTAAGGCTTCCCACATGAGAAAATACCTATACTTAGCCATTTTTCACCCTCATATCATTCTGAATATTTTCCAATACTCATTCAAACACTTAGCCAAATATTTTACTCCTAAACTGAAGTCTCAAAACCCTCTGCGGATCTAAGGATTTTCTCTCAAGCTTCATGTCTCCATCTCCAATCTTCATCAAGTTCATCTCCAAAACTAAGGTATGTGGGTTTCTTTCATGGGTTCCTTTCACCCGTGATGTCCAAGTTTTCTTTAACCTCAAAATTGCATGATTTAAAGTTTATTTACTCATGGGTCTTATTTATTATGAAAAATTACTACACACTATGTTTAGGTTATGAAATTGTGATTGTTTTACCATATTTTGAGCTATGAAAGGGTTTTGATGTATATTACTTGAGGGTGTTACTAAGTATCAATTGAAGGTCTTACATTGATTTTTCTAGCATGATTTCATTCTTGAATTGCATGGTTTTATACTAGCACTACACACCCTCTAAATATTTGATAAAATGTCCGGTTATGGTTTCTTGGGGAATTGAAGATCCAACGCATGTCTTATGAGTTGAATGATGTTATGATGATTATATAATGATGAAATGATGGTGAAATGATGAAATGATCATGAAAGTAATTTATGTTTATGATGACTAAATGATGATGAAAAGGAATGTACATATATGATGATTATGAGGAAAGGGATGTATGTTTATAATGATGAAAGGAGTGTGTGTGTGTGTATATATATATGATATTATCTATATAATGTTGGGGATGACTATACCTAGCTCATGGGTTTGTAGGCCCGGGTAACCTATCAAGGGGTTGGTACTTTCGTCGCCTAGCTTAGGGGGTGTAGGCCTGTTAACCTTTTTAGGGGTTGTTACTCATCAACCTTGATGTGGGGTTTGTACTCTATCAACCTTGATGGGGGGTTTGTACTTTGTCAACCTTAGTGGAGGGTTCGTACTCCATCAACCTCATGAAGGGGTTCGTAGCTCATGCGCTTATCCAAGGGGGTGGTAGGCCTTGGCTTGCACTATAATGGTCACTCCTTACACTAGTATCATGATCTATATAAGCATTGTTTTACTTCAATCATCATTCATAGATGCAATATTGTTAGTATTCTATTCATTGCTTATGACTATGCATTTTTCCTATGATGCCTACCTCTTGTTGCATTGCATCTTACATACTTAGTACATTCAAACGTACTGACGCATACTCTATGCCTATATGATTTCACCATATAGGGATCGGAGCTCCTATTGATTCTTCTCGTGGCTAGGCGGATTATTCAGGTTAGCTTATGGTAAGTCATCAAATCCAGGGACAATATCTATTTTCTCTCAAGATTATATTTAGACTATATTTTGTATTTTTGGATTATCTATTTTTCTTTATTATACGGGTGACCCCGGTTGCTTGTCTTGGCCCCCTCTCTTATCTATGTAGTAGAAGTGTTGTTGGATATGATGTGTATCTATGCTATGAGCTTTGTCTCCCTCATGACTTATGTTGCTTATGATATGAAAGATATTCTCTTTAGTCCCAATTCCCCTTATTTATGTTTATCTCTTATTGTTATTTTAATTGCTTCTGTGACCAAGGATATGTCATGATACGCTATGAGGCTTGTTTGAGGTTCCTTCGGGTTCTCCATTCGCTGGTCAAGTCTAGGCCCTAGGCTTGGGTCATGAAATAGATGGTATTAGAGCACTAGGTTGTTGATCTTCGACGTCCAACACACCACGTCGATTAGAGTCCTATTCATGGTTGTGAAGCACACCACGAGTATGAATGAGAGGTTATGAGGTGTTTTAGGAAAGGTTTCACTTCTTCATGATCTATGTCATGTGATAGAGTTAGGTCCCCTAGGGCTTATTGTTAATCCCTAACCGTTACATTATAGGATATGTCTCAAGCTACTCAGGATGGTGATATGATGAATATGGAGGTTCGCAATGCTCTATGGGTATTGTCTAAAGCAACGACAAATTTGGCAACCCACTTCAATCAACAAGTGAGTGCCCCAGAGACTTCTAATGGTAAGTGGAGGGGTAGTGAGGCCAAGAGGGCCAGTTTTCGGGGTAAATTCCAAATTTAGAGGTGGTGGTGGTAGGGTACCTTATGCTAGGTGCCCAAATTATGGTAGGCGCCATGATGGCCCATGCTTGAGAGGTACCACACTTTTTTGGTCGTGGAGAGTTGGGTCATAAGGTAAAGGATTGCCCTTGGAGATGCAATAAGAGTGAAGGAGGTATTAGTGGGATGACTATTCCCCAGTATCAAAGGTGTGGAAAGCACCATGGTGGCCCATGCTTGAGGAAGACCAATGCTTGCTATAGGTGTAGTAAAGTGGATCACAAGCTAATGAATTTTCCATATGTTCGGAAGAAAAGTAAAGGTGGTCGACCTTCGGATCAAGGCAGTCATGTTGATCAAGTGGCTCAAGAAGGGGATAAGATGCCCGATGTTGCTATCGTTATATTGAAATTCCCTTTGGCTTTGATGTGTTTGCATTGATGGGCCAGTGCAACACTATTTTTTTCATTATTCTTTTGGTTGCTAGTGGGTTTCATATGTGTCCCGAACTCTCTTTGGTGTCTATCTCATTGGTGAGCCTATTGTTGTTTGAAAGTACATAGGTGTTGTTCCGTGTTTATGTTGTATTAGGTCTTGCCTTATGAGTTGTTGGGTGAGTGTGGTGGATTTTGATGCTATACTTGGAATTGATTAGTTGCCTTGGTGTTGAGTTCCCATTGAATGTAGGGCCCATAGAGTCGTATTCCGATTCCCTATTAAATCCTTCCTTGAGTGGGGACTTGTAAGGTGGATGCGAAGAGGTAAGTCTGTTTCTTTTCTTAAGCTATAATTAATTTCTAAGGGTTTCCCCCATGTTCTTATTACATAGGGTCTTGTCTTGTGATTTTGGTTAAACTTAGTTTGTTGGGTGGGAGGTCATGAGGTGGTTCGGCTACTTGCATGTTGTGGCTCTTTTGATTGTAGAACCCATAAGGTTGTAATATGATGGTTAATAGTTGGTCAACTACAATGGATTAGTCACTTCTCTAAGCTTGATCTTTGGTTCAGGTTTTGTTCCCAAGTGATGACAAGGATAGGTGATATCCCTAAGTGTCTTTTCGGATTAAGAGCAAGCCTTTTGAGTATGTTGGAGCTTTTTGGTTAGCTTATGCACCAACTATGTTTATGGGTTTCATGAATAGGGTCTCTAGTCCCTACCTTGTTATGTTTATGGTGGTCTCCAGTGATGAAGTGTGGATTTATTTAGAGCTTGTGAACAATTTGGGGCTAGTGTTGTAAATCTTGGGGTAAGAGGAGTTATATGCTAAGTATGTGAAGTGTGAAATATGGTTAAAGGATGTTACTTTCCTAGATCATGTGGCGTTGGAGGATGGTATTATGATTGATCATAAGGAGACATATGTGATTAGAAATTGGTCTAGACATTTGACTCCCTTAGACATTAGGAGTTTCTTGGACTTAGCGGGTTACCACCGGAGGTTTTGAATGGGTTCTCTTCTATTGCTTCTCCCATGACTAAGTTGACGTAAAGGAATGATAAGTTGTCTCCGCTCCTATCTTATCCCCATCTGATGGGGGTGTAAGGGTTTGTTGTGTATTGTGATGTCGCCCGAATTGGTTTGGAGTGTGTTGATGTAACGTGATTAGGTGGAAGTATATGCTTTTAGATGATTTGAGATGCATGAGACGTGTTGTCTTATCTATGACCTTGAGTTGTCCACCAGGGCTTTTGCTTTGAAAATTTGACGTCATTGGTTGTATGGGGTGCATGTCGATCAGGTTACCGATCATTAAGGTTTGTAATGTGTGTTTGTCCAAGGGATCTTATCTTAACACAAAGGAGGTGGTTAGAAATTCTTAAGGATTATGATATGAGTATGCATTATCATCCCGGCAAGACTAGAGTTATGGTGGATGCTTTGAGTAGGGTGTCTATGGTTAGCCTAGCTCATATTGATGGTGGTGATGAAGAGGTGTCTAGGGAGGTGCATCGGTTGCCTAGGTTTGGGGTTAGGTCAGAAGAGATTGGTAATGGTGGTGTTATTGTTGTTGATGGTTTTAAATCTTTATTGGTTGATGAGGAAAGAGCAAAGTGGGGTCTTGATCCCTCCTTGTTAGAATTGAAAGCCTTGGTGAAAGAGGGCAAGGTGGAGGTTTTCTCCCAAGGGGGATATAGTGCCTTTAGGTAATAAGGTAGGTCGCATGTACCTTGTGTTGATGGCTTGATAGGAAGGATCTTTGATAAAGCCCGTAATTCTTCTTATTCTATCCCCCCTCCCCCCCTCCTGAGTTCTACCAAGTGTATAGAGATTGAGAGATGTGTGCTGGTAAGGAGGCGTGAAGAAGGGCATTGCCAAAGTTATTTTCGGTCGTCATAGTTGTCAACAACTCAAAGTCGTGCATCGAAGGTCAGGTGGCCTAAACCAAGATGTAAAGATCACTACTTGGAAGTAGGAGGAAATTAACATGGATTTTATGGTTGGATTACCCAAGACTAAAAAGGATTTTAATTCCATCTGGGTTGTGGTTGATAGGATGACGAAATTGGTTCATTTTTTACTGCTTAAGACTATTTATGGTGATGAAGAGTATGTTAAATTTTACATTCATGAGTTGGTAAGATTAATTGAGGATATGCTTAGGGCTTGTGTATTGGAGTTCAAGAGAAGTTGGGATGATTATCTTCCATTGATTGAGTTTTCTTATAATAATAGCTATCATTTTGGCCTTAGCATGGTCCCTTTTGAGGCTCTCTATGGTAGATGATGTAGATCACCAGTTGGATGGTTTGATGTGGGATAGATGGGTTTATTTGGTCCGAAACTGATTATGGGTGCTATGGAGAAGGTAAAGTTGGTTAAGGAAAGGTTGGAAACAACCCAAAGTCGTAAAAAATCCCAAACAAATGTGAGGAGGGGAGAGCTAGAATTCAAAGTTAGTGATTTGGGGGTAATGAAGGATTCGCTCATGAAAGGTTTGGTTTGTATTGGTAAAGAGGGAATTGAGTTCATTGTTTGTGAGCCTTCATAGAGTGTTGAGGAAGATTAGTG
>JAABOM020006508.1:0-59466 GCA_011800125.2 Solanum clarkiae | reverse complement strand
GTTTTGCGTTTATTGTTCATTTCCCTTAAGTTTTATTGTTGTTTGGTAGTGGCCAACACCAATCCCCACGTATTATCCCGATCCTGACCAAGGTAGTGACGAATAGGAAAAAGGAAGTAAGTGACAAGATTCAATTGATGTGTTCTCATTTAATCAACCAAACCTGACCAAGGGGAGGTTGACTAGGACAATGGGTAACGGTTAATTGGCACGCCATAGTTACCGATCACGTGCCATGGTGAAATTCGACCTTCACCTTCACAAGAGGGCTGGAAGAACCTAAGTTACCTTCCTGCATGCGGATTCCCAATTATAGTCATGTTGTATAGGGTAATCGAGTCAACGAACCATGGGGACCACAATTCCCATGTTGTCCCTAAATTTGATTGTTCCTCCGCATAATAGCATAGTGTTCATTATTACTTTTATTTTTTTATCACAAACCCCCCCTCATTTAAAGATCTTAGTCATAAATACTCGAAATGATTGTTAGTGAATTCCTATAGTCAAGCCTTGTATTCCCTGTGGATTCGACTTTGACCTTCGATCAGGTTAATTGTTGATAGCGACCTCTTTCTTATTGGAGCATGAACATCATAAAAATTATGGCGTTGTTGCCGGGAATACAGATAGGTTTCGACTTCATTTCCCTATTAGTTAGTTCAAGTGTTAATCTAGAATCTCTAGTATTTTACTTTTACTTTTATTTTTGTTTTTGTTGTTTAATTGGTTCACAGGTTGATTGGCGCCATAACAGATCAAAAGCTCTGCGTCGCAAGTGATCTGATGGAAACCTTGTCGTGACGGGTCTTGTTTTATGGGAAAGAATCTGAAGACCCCCAAACTCATCTACAACATCTTAGTCAAATGTTGAGGGGGTGCTTAGGAAAAGACATCCTGCTTAGGAGGCCATGGCTCTCCAAACATTTCCCATGACTCTCAGGAGTGAAGCGGTGGAATGATGGTCAATTCTCCCACCAGATATTTGTTCTAACTTGGGGGGGGGGTGCAAAGATTCTTCTTCATGAACTTCTAAAAGGGGCACAACAAGAAAGAGCTACAGCATAACATCTGCAATTCTAAATAAATGCCAGAAGAATCTTTGGTGGTAGCTTGGGAAGATTATAAGAAGTGCTTGTGGACAGAGCAGAACCATTGTTTGATTGATGATAAATTGGCGGCTAGCTTTTACCGAGCCCTAACCTCTAAATAGCAGGGACATGCTGATGCCTTAATTGAAGGGAAGTGTTAGGCATTTCTGAGGCAACCTTTCAATGAAATAGCCGAATACATGGATAAACTGTCTACGATCACCCAAGTGTATTAGCCATTGCAAAAACAGCTAATGCCATCCACTAGTATATCAAAGGGGACTTCAAGTTTTATAAGAAAAGAGATGATGCTAATTGACTTAGGTTACCACGCCAACAATGTATTACTGATAAACTCTTAAGGAATGAGTGTATGCTTTAGCAAGTGCTTACCAAAACTAATGAACAAGAAAAGGTTATATAGGAGATGAAGTTTGATATCATCAAAGTCAATTATAAGGTGGACCATAAAGCAATGGCTATATAGAGACTTGATGATAGGATTAAACAATGTGCAGCACGATTAGAGCCTATGCAAAGAGATCAGAGAAGAGGCTAGAGGAGTAAAGGAGAGACTCCGTCAACCCATGAGCAATTCTGAGTACTCATGATGAAAAGGTCGAGCCACGACGTTAAACAGGGTGCTTCTTGGGAGGCAACCCAAGCATCTTTGATAATTTTTTGTTGGTTTGAAATATGTTTGGTTATTGAAGTTCTTAGGTAGTAATATGTTTGTTTTAAAATTTTTATGACATTGGTCCAACTGTGATGTTTTGGAAGTTGACTGCATTTTGAGGTTTGGTTTGTAGGAGGAATTTCAGAGCTAAAGCTGTGAGAAAAATTGCACTTGGAGCAGCCTCTACGAGCAAGTGTACGAGTCATAACACACTCTATGAATTGTAGAGATACCTCATAGAGGGAAACAATGTTTGATTTAAGTTGGCACATACACTATGAGCCAACCTTGTAATTTGTAGGGTCACTTACGAGAAATAAGTGGGGTTCATAGTGCTTAGGTATGGATTTTGAAATTTTTCTAAGTATTGGGTCTTCTACGAGACTGGGACATACGAGTTGTAGGACACTCTACGACTTGTAGTCAGGGTTCCGTAGACCTTGATCGTAGAATTTAAAAAGGTAACCCAATTTAATATAAAATGGGGTCAAAATTCATTATAACCCCTAATTTGATTTCTTTTGCCCTAACTTAATGGAAATTCATAAATCCCTTACCTCATTCACTGTTTCGATCACTGTCGTAGCGATCCACGAAATCTTTCCAATGAGATTTTTCGGCACCAACTCAGTATGGTTTTTCAACCCTCTTTTTTGATTTCTCAAGGAATTTTTCTAGTTCTTCACTCTCTCAAGTGGTAAGTCCCTTGTATGATTTTGACACTCTCATGTTATGATTGTTATATATGGATTACATGATTGTGTGTCTAGTGGGGATTTTTAGTATACCCATGAGAAAATAATCTTATACATGTGAGAAATTGGGATGGGATCAATCTAAATTCTTTTGTATGATTGCAAATAGTGTAGTCATTTTTGTTGGTGGAGTGTGATACTGACGTATGTAATATGTGAGGGTAATGCATGGATACAATTTGCTAATAGCTTAAAACTTGTAAGTTTGGAGTTTTGGGTTGTTGGCATGTGTCTTAACATGATGCTCTTTCGTATAGTTATCTTTAAACTCTCTTTGATTTTCCTTTAGTTGAATGGTTGTTGTTGTGAATGAGTTTGGAAATTGGTATCATGGGGTAACTTAGGATGTAAATTGGGGAATCTTGTTATATTGTGAGGTTTAAGACTGCTTGTATGTTCATGATTTAATGTTGCTTCGATGTTGTTTATGTTTTGTTTTGCATGATCCTTGGTTCTTGCGGGAAGGTTGTAGGCACCATAGGTAGGTTCTAATTTCTGTTACGAGGACCCACTATGAGTCATAGGTCACCCTGCGGGTCATAGTGGCCCCTCATAGGAGGCAGCAGTCACCTGAGGTTCCTTAGAACTTACCAAACGAAACCCACCCATGACTCGTAGTTCCCACTACAAATAGTAGTAAGGGACTCGTAGGATCTGTGTTGTTTTAAATTGTATTTTGTTCCTACAAGTCATAGCAGAGGCTCGTTTCTATTATAAATATGTAATCTTCCAGGTACCTCAGCACTACGAGGTTATTGTATGACAAGTAAGTCTCTTTACGAGTCCTACCTGTGCCTCGTACTTGCAAATCTGCAGCTAAATTAGTGCAATGTGTTTACGTTTTCTTTTAGTGTCTAGATTACTATTGTTAATTTGTCTTTGACGTTTCTATCTGTTCCAAATGCTATGGTGCTCATGATGTTTTTTTGGGATCGAATTTTCAGGTTTATGGCACTAAAGGCTAGAAAAGAAGCTACTATACTTTTGGGCCGATGATTGAGGGATGACTTACCAATGGATGAGCAATCTAAGGGATCCGTGAAAGTCTACAGAGTCCAGTTAGACCCAGCACCAAATGTGTCTCAGACGCGATCTCGCGCCACCCTAACACCTATGAAAGTCACTAGTCCTTCTTAGTCTGAAGAGGAAGGTAATGAAGAAGAGTCAGAGGATGGCCTCTCACTTTCTGAGGTAGACTCTATTGAAGTATCACAGGCCCAGCATGAGTAGACTGCTCCTCAACAGCCGACTGACCCTACTTTTACTGCCACGTCCACATATCAACAAAATACGAGATAGTGTGTACTAGGCCTGAAGGAGATTGATGATCAGGGGATGGAACTGAAAGGCCAACGAAAGCCTGTCCAACTATGAAACGTCCCCAAAAAGTGCCTCGGAATGCCCAGAATTTTAAATTCCATATATCTCAAAATCCATTTGTTATTTTGAAAATCCAACATCATATTCTTGTTTAGGGGGTCAAATTAGGGGGAAAAAGGTCTAGCCCCAATTTTAGAGCAACCGTATCAACATTCAAAAATCCTATAGTGCAATTTGTAGTGAGATTTTCGCGTCGGCACCCCTACGTGCCTCTGCCTATTTTGGGGAATGTTTTTTTTTAGTTCAGTCCAAGACTTCTAAGTCGTGGACCTAAGTGTTTCAAAACATTTTTTACCCATGCTTAGCCTTATTTCAGCCTTATATCATCCTAAAGATTTACTAATACTTACTCAAACATTTAGCCATATTTTCACTCCCAAAGTTCTAGTCCTAGACCCTCATCCCAAGAAAAGGTTCACCTTCAAGGTTTTTCTTCAAGCTTCAAGTATCCATCTCCAATCATCACCAACTTCATCTCTAAGCTAAGGTATGTGGGTTTCTTTTATGGGTTCCTTTCACCCATGATAACTAATCCTTGGTTTACTCAAATTGCATGATTTAAATTTGATTTACAACTGGGTCTTGCATATTATGAAATTCACTGCACACTTTGTTAAAGCTATGTTAAGTCATCACTGTTTTTCTATGTTTTGAGCTATAAATCTTGGACCTATTGTAAGATTTGATGAGGGGTATTGATGCATATTACTTTAGGGTATTGCAAGGTGTTGATTGATGGTTTTACAATGGATTTTTTGGATGATTTCATCTATATGTATCATGGTTTTATACTAGCATTACACACCCTCTAAGTGTTTGATAAAATGTCTGTATGTGGGTTCTTGAGGAGTTGAAGGTCCAAAGCATGAGATATGATATGAATGACTATGTGATGATGAAATAAGCTTATATATATGATATACTCTATATAAAGTGTTGCATTGGAACATACCTGATCCGGGGGGATTAGGACCGTGTAACCAAGGCGGGGGTTTGTACTCATCAATCAGATTAGTGGGTTTGTACTTCGCCACTATGGTGATAAGGTGTGATTATCATTGACCATGTGAGGAGTTTGTACCATACAACCACCAAGGGGTTTGTACCTTTAGAATCTAGCTTAATCTCTTCTACACGTATGATATCCTATATAAGCATGAGTTACTTAAGCATGATTTACTTAAGGAATGATCATACATGTCAAATTGTTATATTATGACTATTGCTTAATATTATGCATTTTGATTATTATGCCTATCTATTGTTGCATTGCATCCTACATACATAGTACATTCAAATGTACTAACATATATTCTTGCCAACATGATATCACCATATATGAATCGGAGCCCAAGTTGATCATCCTCCTCCATGTGACTAGTTCGGTGTTACTCAAGCTAGTTGGTGAGTCCTCCCCTTTGGGGACTTTATTCTAAGCTCTCTTGTTACGTATTGAGATGCTCTTCTTTATGTTCTATTCGACTATGAGGGTGAGTCTGGTTGCATTGTCTTGGCCCCTGCTCTTATCTATGTAGTACAGGTGGTTGTTAGGCATGTCCTATATCTATGATATGAGTTTGACTCTTGTCTATTGACTGTGATATTGTGCAAGCTTTTCCCTTAGCCTTTTTTCTCCTATTCTTGCTCTTTAATATTTTCATATGCTTCCGAAACTAACGATGTGTAATGACAAGTCAAAAGGCTTGATTGGGGTTCCTTCAGGTTCCTCTTTCACCATGTCACGTCTAGGCCTTTGGCTTGGGTCATGACAAACTCGGTATCAGAGCACTAGGTTGATAGATCCTCGAAGTCCAACACCGCATCCATTAAAGTCCTATTTGTGGTTGTGAAGCTCGCAATGACTATGAGTAGGAGGCTATGAGACATTTTAGGAAATGCTTCCCTTCTTCATATTCTACGTCATGCAATAGAGTTATGGTGTGTTTTTTCCCCTAAAGATGGTTCTTTGCCATGCTAGATCATGCCAAATACTAGAGGAAGATGGGTCCAAACTCCCGAGGAGGAACCTACCAATGGTTAGCTCCGGGATGATCTCAGTATACTTTCCCAAGTGGTGGCTAACCAAGTCAATCAAGGAACATAAGCCCCTCATGCTACTACCCGGGAGCTAGGATAAGAGACTTCATGAGGATGAATCCTCCGATTTTCTATGGGTCAAAGGTGGATGAAGATCCATAAGAGTTCATTGATGAGGTCTATAAGATTTTGAATATCATGAGTGTTGGGCCGAATGAAAAGGTGGAGTTGGTGGCATACCAACTCAAAGGGGTAGCCCAAATATGGTATTACCTATGGAAGGGTGAGAAGGGAATTTTTAATGTGGTGCTTTGGGAAGAGTTCAAATTGGCTTTCCTTAACCAGTTTTTCCCTCTTGAGCTTAGGCAAGAAAAGTTAGTAGAGTTTATGAACTTGAAACAAGGTGCTATGAGCATGAGGTAGTATAGCCTTTTGTTTAATCAACTTTCAAGGTGTGCTCCTCATTTGGTGGTCGATCCTAAATCTAGGATGAATAAGTTTGTGATGGGGTTCGCAGACTTGGTAAGCGAAGAATGCAGGTCTACCATGCTAATAAGTGATGTGGACTTTTCTCGATTGATGACCTATGTCGAGTAAATGAATAAGGAGAAATTGAGGAAAAGAAGGGGGCATGAGGCCAAGAGAGCCTGATTTAAGGGTAAATTCAAAAAGGGTGCTAAATTTTGTCAAGACCAAGGGCCTTCTCACGTTACTAATAGGGATTTTTCCAATGACATCCCTAGGCCTCAAGGTGTTGGTGGGGTGGCTCCTATTGATATGTACCCTAAATGTGGGAGGAGGCATGGATGGCTATGTTTTAATGGTTCTAATGCATGTTATGAATGCGGGCAGCTAGGTCACAAGAAAATAGATTGTCCAAGAAACCGTGCAAAGAGCCTGGGTACAAATGCGGTCCCATTGGGTAGAGGTGGTCCTTAAGGTGATGCCCCATGGAATAACCAATTATATGCACTAAATGGGAGTTAAGGGGTTGGTGAAATTTCCGATATTGTTACCGGTATGTTGAAAATCTTTGACTTTGATGTATAAGCTTTGATTGATCCGGGTGCAATTCCTTCCTTTGTTACCTCTTTTGTTGGTAAAAAGTTCCATGTTGACCCTAAGTTGTTGTATGAGTCATATGAAGTGTCTACTCCTATTGGTTCCTCTATTGTTTCTATGAAAGTTTATAGAAGTTGTCCTATTTGCATTTTACATAAGTTATTGCCTTGTGATCTGGTTGAATTACACATGGTTGATTTTGACGTCATTATTAGGATGGATTGGTTACATTTATACTATGGTATTATTGATTGTAGAACCTATAGGTCCAATTTTAAATTCCCTAATGAACTCGTCCTTGAGTGGGAAAGTCCAGATGTGGTGGTCAAGGGTAGATTCATTTCATGTATTAAAGCCCATAAGTTGATTTCTAGGGGTGTTTGCATCATCTTGTGTGGGTTAAAGATGTGGAGCCCAAAGTCTCTTCCATAGAGTCAGTTTTGATTGTAAATGAGTTTCTTGATGTCTTCCCAAATGACCTTCTAGTATCCCTCCCAAGAGAGAGAGAGATTTTTTCATCGATCTCCTTCCCGATAATCAACCTATATCTATTCCCCCCTTCCTGTATGTCCCCGATGGAGCTGAAGGAGTTAAAGGAACAATTAAAAGATCTGTTGGGAAAGGATTTTATTAGGCCTAGCCAATCACCTTAAGGTGCCCCAGTGTTTTTTGTAAAGAAGAAGGATTGGTCACTTGGAACATGCATTGACTACCGACAACTCAATAGGGTCGCCATCAAGAATAAGCATCCTCTTCTAATGATTGATGATTTGCTGACCAATTGCAAGGGGCTAGCTTATTCTATAAGATTGATATTTGTTTCGAGTATCATCAACTAAGGGTAAGGGAGTGTGATATTCCCAAGATGGCCTTCCGAACTAGATATGGGCATTATGTTTTTGTTGTGATGTCATTTGGGTGGACCAATGCACCAGCCATCTTCATGGACCTAATGAATAGGGTCTTCAGACCTTACCTTTATTCCTTTATTGTGGTCTTCATTGATGATATTTTGGTCTATTCATATAGTAGGGACGAGCACATGGGGCATTTGATGGTTGTGTTACAAAAATTGAGGGAGGAGAAATTGTATGCCAAATATGATAAGTCAAATTTTGGATAAAGGAGGTTATATTCTTAGTTCATGTGGTGCCAGGGGATGGTATAAAGGTGGACCCTAGGAAAACCAATATGATTAAAAATTGGCCTAGACCATTGACCCTGATCGGATATTAGGAGCTTCTTGGGCCTAGCGAGTTATTATAGAAGGTTTGTGAATGGGTTATCCTCTATTGCTTTCCCTATGACAAAACTAATAGAAAAGAAGGTTAAATTTGTGTGGACCGATGAGTGTGAGAGGAACTTCCAAATATTGAAAGTTATGCCTGCTCCTATATTATCACTATCGGATGGGCTTGAGGGATTTGTTGTGTATTCTTATGCTTCCTGGGTTGGTTTGGGTTATGTGTTGATGCAATATAGTAAGGTCATAGCTTATGTTTCTAGACAACTCAAGGTACATAAAAGGAACTAACCTACCCATGATATAGAGTTAGTCGTCGCTGTGTTTGCATTAAAGATTTGGCGTCACTACTTGTATGGGGTGCATGTGGATATGTTCACCAGTCATAAGGGCCTCCAATATGTCTTCACTTAAAAGGATCTCAACTTGAGGCAAAGGTGATTGTTAGAACATTTTAAAGACAGTGATATGAGTGTGAATTATCATTCGGGTAAGGTAAATGTGGTGGCAGATGCCTTGAATAGGGTGTCTATGGGTAGCTTAGCCCATGTTAATGGTGGCAGGGAGATGGCTAGGGAGGTGCATCAATTGGCTAGATTAGGGGTTAGGTTGGAGAAGGTTGGTGATGATAGTGTGGTTGTTGTTGATAGGTCTATGTCTACATTGGTTGATGAGGTGATAGCAAAACAAGATCTTGACTCCTCCTTGCTAGAATTGAAGGCCTTGGTGAAAGAGGGCAAAGTAGAGATTTTCTCCCAAGGGGTGATGGGGCCCTTAGGTATCAAGGTAGGTTGCGTGTTCCTTGTGTTGATGGTTTGACGGAGAAGATCCTTGATGAGGCCCACATTCTTCTTATTCTATCCACATGGTTCCACCAAATTGTATATGGACTTGAGAGATGTGTACTGGTGGGAAGGCATGAAGAGGGAAATTGCAAAATTCATTTTTGGTTCCCATAGTTGTCAACAAGTTAAAGCCAAACATCAAAGGCCAGGTGGTCTAACTCAAGACATAGAGATTTCTACTTGGAAGTGGGAAGAGATTGATATGGATTTTGTGGTTGGGTTGCCAATGATTAGGAAGGGTTTTGATTTCATACGGGTGGTGGTTGAGAGGATGACAAATTCAGCCCACCTTCGACTGGTTAAGACCACCTATAGGGCTGAAGAGTATGCAAGTATGTACATCCCTGAGTTAGTAAGGTTTCATGGGGTTCCTTTGTCCATCATATTGGATCATGGTTCATAATTCACTTCACACTTTTGGAGGTCCTTTCAAAGGTTTCTTAGTACAAACGTTCACCTAAGTACGACCTTCCACCTCAAAACCGATGGCCAAGCCGAAAGAACCATTCAAACACTTAAGGATATGCTAAGGGTTTGTATATTAGAGTTACATGCAGTTGGGATGACCATCTTTCTTAGATTGAGTTTTCTTACAACAATAGCTATGACTCTAGCATCAGTACGACTCCTTTTAAGGCTTTTTATGGGAGACATTGCAGATCACCGGTTGGTTGATTTGAAGTTGGAGAGATGGATTTATTAGGGCCAGATCTAGTTATGGAGGCTCTTGATAAGGTTGTGATGATTAGGGAAAGGTTAAAGATGGCCCAAAGTCGTCGAAAATCCTATGCTTATGTGAGAAGAAGAGACCTTGAATTCAAATTGGGTGATTGGGTTTACTTGAAAGGTTCTCTAATGAATGGTTTGGTCCACTTTGGTAAAAAGAGAAAATAAAGTCCAAAATATGTTGGTCCATATGAGGTTATGAGGAGGGTTGGCGAGGTAGCTTATGAATTGAAGTTGCCTAGTGAAATGAATTTTGTTCATATGATTTTCCATGTCTCTTTGTTGAGAAAATGTGTTGGTGATCCTAATGCCATTATGCCTCTTGATGTTGTGGGTATTTTTGAGGATAACTTGACCTATAAGGAGGTTCCTCTTCAGATTGTGGATAGGCAAGTGAAGAGATTGAGGAACAAGGAGGTGGAATCCGTTAAGGTCCTTTGTAGGAACCAACAAATTGAAAGTGTTACTTGGGAGGCTGAAGTGGACAAGAAAAAGTGGTATCCTTATCTTTTCCACTCCACTAAAGCCTAAGGTACCAATTCTAAGTCCCTTATGTGATTCAAGTCTTATGTTTCAGCTTCTATGTCATTCATATGCATTCATGTTTAAGTTGGTAAGTTATGATAATTTTACACGTATGTTGAGATTTCAAAAAAGGTGTTTTAAATGTGATGTTGCATTCCTGTTGGGGCTGATTATCTATAATCACTCTCACTTATACGTCTCTTTTTATTCGGTGACGAATGTTTCCGAGGGGGGAGATATTGAAACGACCCAAAAAAGTGCCCGAAAATGTGCCTTGCAATGCCCAAAATTTTAAATTCTATATATCTCAAAATCAGTTTGCTATTTTGAAAACCCGACTTATTATTCTTGTTCAGGGGGTCAATATTAGGAGAGAAGGGTCTAACACCGATTTTAGAGTAACCATATAAAAATTTGAAAATCCTATGGTGCAATTTCCAGTGAGGTCGCCTCTACCTATTTTGGGGACTATTTCTTTTAATTTGGTCCAAGACTTCTAAGTCTTGGACCTAAGTGTTTCCAAACATGTTTTAGCCCATATTTAGCCTTATTTCACCCTCATGTCGTCCTAAAAATTTCTCGATACTCACTCAAATACTTAGCCATATTTTTACTCCCAAAATTCATGTCCTAAACCCTCATCCCAAGCAAAGGTTCTCCTTCAAGGTTATTCTTCAAGGTTCAAGTCTCCATCTCATAACTGGACATTTTATCAAACACTTAGTGGGTCCGTAAAGTTAGTTCAAAATCATGCAATTCAAGAGTAATATCAAGTGACAAAACTTAATGTAAACCAACCCACCAACACTTTGTAGCATCCTCATGCAAGATACATTGAAACCCCTTATCAAATGTCATTACAAAATATAGATTCATAGCTCAAAACATACTTAAATGGTCCGAATGTTGGGGTTTCATAAAATGTTGACTATTTATGCATATTTTAAACAATAAATCTATTATCTATTATGAGATTTGATGAAGGGTTTCAATGTATCTTGCATGATAGTATTGCAGAGTGTTGGTGGGTTGATTTACTTTAAGTTTTCTCACACGATTTCACTCTTGAATTGCGTGATTTCGATATAGTATTGCACACCCACCAAGTGTTTGATAAAATGCCTTTTCAAGGGTTTTCAAGTTATTTATGGTCTATTGCATGATTTATGAGTCAAGTGACTTTATGATGAATATGGGCTATCAAATGTGTTATGAATTTATGAAATTATCTATGTTTATACAAGTATAAAGTTAAACCCAATTTTTTGAAAGATTTTACCTCTTGTGAGCCTTTGATGATGATGTTAATGCAAGGGTATTGTTTGATGTTAATATATCATTACTTTTAATGTCAGGATCACCATTAGAGGGAAAAGATGTTTTAGAGCTACTCATGTCATGTTTCCATGTTTCTTACAAGTTAGTAAAGCTATGGTTATTTTATATATTCCATGGGATTAGATTTAGCACTTATTGATTGAGAGAATGCTCTGTGTCCTAGAACTATGTGTCATCATAGGATGATGTTCTACCCTTGCTATACTAGTGGATCCATTTAGAACACTTTTTTTGTGGTTCTTCCCGAAATTTGGTCGTGTTCCCGTAAGGTGAAGTTCTTAAGAAAATCCCTCCCGAAATTGGGTCATGTTCCCATAAGAAAGGTTACTTCATACGAAATTGGGTCACGTTCCTATAAGTTTGAAGTATGGTTTGACTTGACAAAATAGACCACCTCTTTACCAGTGAGGGGTAATCATTGTCGTAGCTCTCTTGGTTTTATTCTATGTCGGTTGAGGTATCTTCCCATACTTATGTACTACGTTGTATGCGATTTGAATGATTTACAAGCATGTTTTATTTTAAGCATTGATCATGCATGCCATATTGTTATTATGCTTATCCACTGCTTATAATTATGCATTTTTATTATGTTGCCTATCTCTTGTGGTATTGTATCCTTCATACTTAGTATATTCAAACGTACTCACGTACATTATATGCCTGTATGATGTTACCATGTTGGGACCAGAGCTCCATTTGACTATCATCTTCCATGTGGCTAGTTTGACATCTTGAAGATAATCTTGGTGAGTCCTCAAGTTCTAGAACTATCTACGCTCCATTCCAAGTTTAGAGGTGTTGTTGGAATATGATGATATATCTATGCTATAACTTGAATCCTTATGTTTTATGATGTCAAAGACTTCCCTTAGTTCTGTTTTCCCTTTTTATTTGCCTCTTGTTGATGTTATTATGCTTCTGTGACCAAGGATGTGTGTATGATATGCTAAGAGGATTGTTTGGCATTCCTTCTAGTTCCTCATTTGCAGTGTCACGTCGAGTCCCTAGGTTAGGGTTGTGACAAAATTTGTAGTAGAGCACTAGGTTATTAATAGCTGTCGAAATCTAACACACCATGTCGATTAGAGTCTTATTCATGGTTGTGAGTCTATGAGGCGAATTCGAAATCCACAATTATGAATAGGAAGCAATGAGGCATTTTAGGAAATGTTTCCCTTCTACATGGTCTATGTCATGCTATAGAATTTAAGCTAAGGTTTTATCCTAACTAATGTTCTTTGCTAGTCTAGATCATGCCAATTCCAAGATAAAGAAGAGGCCATACATCTGATGAGCAACTGGCTCCTCTCGCTCCTCAAGCTTCTCAAGATGGAGGAATGACTCATGAAGAATTTTGGGATGTTGTTACCATGTTAGCTCATACCACGGGTAATCAAATCAACCAAGGGGACAAAGCTCCTCATGCTTCTGCACCGGCTTCAAAGGTGAGAGACTTTACTAAGATGGACCCACCGGAGTTTCATGGGTCTAAAGTGGATAAGAACTCTCAAGAATATATTGATGAGGTTTACAATGTCTTGGATATTATGAGGGTCAAATCGGAGGAGAAGGCTGAGTTGGTGGCTTAATAACTCACGGAGGTGGCTCAAATATGGTTAACCCAATGGAAAGTGGATAAGGGGAACAATATCCTTTGGGAAGAGTTTAAGGCGAAATTTCTCAACCATTTATTTTCCCTTGATTAAAGGGAGACCAAAATGATGGAATTTATGAATCTAAAGCAAGGGTCTATGAGTGTGAGGGAGTATGACCTCAAGTTCAATCAACTCTCCAAGTATACACCACAAATGCTGGCCGAGCCAAGGTCTTTGATGAACAAATTTGTGATGAGGGTGTCCGACTTGGTTAATGAGGAGTGCCATGCAACCATTTTGATAAGTGATATGGATTTATCCCGTGTTATGACTTATGTTGAACAATTGGAGGGTGAAAAGCTTAGAAAGAGAACAATTGATGAGGCCAAGAAGGCCCATTTTGAAGGTGGGTTTCAAAATTCCAAGGGTGGTCAGTTTCCTCAAAGCCAAAAATTCCTAGGCCAAGAGTCATTCAATGCTTCCAACGAGGGGTTTACCAATAGTAGGGTGCCAAATCAAAGATTCCAAGGAGGTGATGAAGTGGTGGCAAAGCCTAGGTGCCAAAAGTGTTGAAAAGGCCATGGTGGCCCATGTTTGAAGAACTCAAATTATTGCTTTGGTTGTGGTGAATTTGGCACAAAGTAAGTAGTTGTCCTCATGCTCAACTATAAGGGAGAGATGATGGTCCTCAAGGCCAAGGTGTTAATGTGGGCCAAAAAGGAAGGGAAGGTCATCAAGGTGGTGCTCCAAGGCATAATAGATTTTATACTCTTCAAGGGAGGTAAGGAAGGGATGAGGCGCCCGATGTTGCTACCGGTATGTTGAAGTTTCCTATGACATAGATGTGTATGCATTGATGGGTCAGTGTGCCACTATTTATTTCATTAGTTCTTTTGTTTCTAGTGAGCTTCATGCATGTCCCGAATTGTTATGTGAACCTTTTTGGTGACTACCCCTGTTGGTGAGTCTATTGTTACTAGAGAGGCGAATAGAAATTATTTCATGTTCATATTGCATTAGGTCTTGAGTTGTGATTTTATTGAATTAGATATGGTAGATTTTGATATTATACTTGGGGTGGATAAGTTACATGCATGTTATGTCTTCGTTGACTGTAGGACCCGTGGAGTTAGTTTCCAACTCCTTAATAAACTCGTCGATGAGTGGTAGTGAAGGGGCAGTTCCATTTCTTTTATTAAGGTCAAATTGATCTCTAAGGATAACATTTATCATCTTGTATGAGTAGGGATTTTGAGCCTAAGGTCCCCCCTATTGAGTCAATTCTGATGGTTAATGAGTTCCTGATGTCACTTCTGATATTTTGAATTTGTGGTAGTGTCTTTGGGTATGGGTAATGCACCAACTATATTTATAGGTCTCATGAATATAGTCTTTTGTCACGACCTAAGCCTAGGACATAGAAGTGACACGATAAATGAGGAACCCGAAGAAACCCCAAACAAGCCTCTTAACTTATCATTACACATCATTAGTCGCAGAAGCATATCAAAGATATAAACAGTAAAAATAGGGGAAAAGGGGCTAAGAGGAAAGCTTACGTAGCATCATAATCAAGAAACAAAGAGTTAAAGCTCATATCGTAGATACATAACATATCCAACAAACACCTCTAAACTTAGATAAGAGCGGGGGCCAAGACAAAGCAATTGGGCTCACCCTCATAGTCAAAGTAGAATATAAAGTAGAGTGTCTCGATACATGAAAACAGAAACATAGACTAAGGTGCCCGAATTGGAGGACTCACCAACAAGCTTGAGTAGTACCGATCTAGCTATGTAGTTGAGGAGGGTGATCAATGTGGACTCCGATTCTTACGTCATGATATCATTTAGGTAAGACTATGCGTTAGTACGTTTGAATGTTCTAAGTATGTACGATGCAATGCAATAAGAGATAGGCATCATAATCAAAATGCATAACAATATACAACAGGCATAATATAACAATAGGGAATTTATGATTAATACATAAGTAAAACATGCTTAAGTAACTCATGTTCATATAGGATTTCATATGTGTAGAAGAGACCAAGCTAGCTTTCCAAGGTACAAACCCGTTGGTAGGTTGGTGATGATGCCACCACATCACTTAGGTGGTGAGGTACAAACTCCTAACTGGGTTGATGAGTACAAACCCCCATCTAGGTTGATGATGATGTCACCCCATCACCCTAGTGGTGAAATACAAACCCTTGACTAGGTTGACGAGTACGAACTCCCATCTAAGTTATCCGGACTCTTAGTCACCCCGGGATTGTGCATGGTCTAATCCAATACTTTATGTAGTATATATCATATACATAAGTTTTTCCATCATCATAATATCAATCATATCATATCGCATGTTTTGGGCCATCATTTCCTCAAGAAACTATAACTGGACATTTTTCAAACACTTGACGGGTGTAAAATGGTAGTTGAAAACCATGAAATATAGAGATGAAATCAAGTTAGTAATCCTATTGTAAAACAATTAATCAATGCCTTGCAATAGTCGCAAGCAATATATATCAAAACCCCTTATCAAATCTTACAGTAGATCCAAGATGTATAACTCAAAACATAGCAAAACAGTCACAAGTTTACATAGCTTTAACATAGTTCGTACACATGTTCAAACTAGTAAACCCATTAGTAAAATCAACTTTAAATCATGTAAATTGAGTAAAAAGGATATTAGGGGACCATGTTTGGAACAACCCAGTGGCTAAAAACTGCATACCTTAGCTTTGAAGAAGCTCTAAATAATGATTTAAAGTGGAGGCTTGAAGCTTGAAGAAGATCCTTACTTCTGGATGAAGTTTTTGAGACTTGAATTTTGGAGTGAAAAATATGGGTAAGTGTTTGACAGGATATTAGGGAATGTTTAGGATGATGTGAGGGAGAAATATGGCTAAGTAGAGGTAAAAACACGTTTAGATAAACTTAGGTCCCAGACCCAAAAGTATTGGATTGCACAAAAAAATAATTGGGTAGAAACTACACTGGTCTGTGTTGACCAGTCGCGGAGAATGAATTACCACATGTGCGCTATGGAGGTTCTTCGCGATACCATCATGGACAGACACTGGATAAGCATTTTTTAGAAAATTAAAATTCTTATTCGTTTGCTCTTGAATCGGGGTTAGACCTTTATTTCCCTAATTTTGACCCCTGAACATGAATATCAAGTTGCATTTTCGATATCGCACATGAATTTTTAGATATATGGAATTTAAAATTTTGGCATTCCGAGGCTTATTTTTGAGCACTTTCTGGAGTTGTTTCATCATTAAACCTACCTTGATATGTTTGTGGTGGTCTTTGGTGATGATATATCAGTTCTTTTACGAAATAAAGAAAGAGCTTATGGATCATTTGAAGGGTGATATTGTGAATTTTGGAAGAATGTGAGATTGCTTGATAATTGTAGAAAGTGGGAATCTTTGGGATGACGAGGGGATGGCTGGAGAAGTTCACTGGTTGAATAGGTTGTCTAAGAGGTTGCATGAAGATTAGAATGGTGGTGTAGTGGTTTTGATGGTTCCAACTCTTCTTTGGTTGAAGAGGTCAAGTTTAAGCAAGATCTTGATTCCGCCTTAATAGAGTTGGAGGTCTTGGTTATGGATGGTAGAGTGGAGGTTTTCTCCCACGGGAGAGATGGAGATTTTTGGACCAAATTCGGCTATGTGTGTTTAATGTGTACAATTAGATCAAGGTTTGTAGGTACTTACAGGGTTTGGAAGAGAATCAGTATGGTTGCATATGGATTAAAGTTGCCTATGGATATGGATATGGTTCATCCAGTTTTTCATATATTTAAGTTAAGGTGGCATGTGGTGACCCAAGTTCTATGGTAACTTGGAAGGTTGAGGGTGTGATGAAGGATTATTTTACTTATGGGAGGTTCTAGAAGGAATCTTGGATAGACAAGTAAGAAAGTTAAGCAACAAGGAGGTAACTTCCGTCAAGGTTCTTGGGAGGAATCGACAAGTCGAAGGAGCTACTAGGGAAGCTGAAGCAATCATAAAGGGGTGATATTCGTTGCTCTTTACTTCTAACCATGCCTATGGTAATGAATACGTCCTTTCTATGATTTCAAGTCCCAAGTTTCAGCCCTTATGCCCTTTGCATGCATTCATGTTTATGTTGACAAGTTTATGGTGCTTTTAACATTCACGTTGAGACTTCTAAAAATGATGTTTAAGTGTAATTGTTGCATTTATGTTGGGATGAAGTTTTCATGATTACATATCTTCTATATGTTTCTTTGACATTTGGGAAGGAATGTTCCCAAGGGGGAAAAATTGGAACGACCCCAAAAATGCCCGAAAATGTGACTTGGAAATGCCCATCATTGTAATCTCCATATATCTCAAAATCCGTGTGTGATATCAAAAAATTAACTTCATATTCTTGTTTATGGGGAAAATAGAGTGAGAAATGCGCATAACTCGAATTTTAAAAGACCCATCGCGAAAAATGAATTTCACCACATTTCAATTTCCAAAAGATGTTTGTGTTGGCTCTGCGACGCGGAGCCGTTGCAGAGCACTGTATTTTGTAGCCAGTTTTTCTTATTTCAGTCCAAGGCCTTGATGTCTTGGGCCCAGGCTCTCCTACGTATAAAAGCACCTATACTTAGTTATTTTTAAACCTTATATCATTCAATACATTCCCCAAAATCCTCTCTAACACTTAGCTAAATATTTCATCCAAATTTAAGTTCCCCAAACTCATTCTAGATATCAAGAAATTCATTTAAGCTTTAAGTTCTTATTCAAATCTTCATCAAGGAAATCTTAAAATTTGAGGTATGTGGGTTTCAACCATTGGATCATTTCACCCATGGTGCCCAACCATCCTTTTTATGAAAGATGGATATTTCTAAGTTGGTTTACTTATGGGTTTCACTTATAATGAATTGGACTATAAACTATGCTGGGGTTGCATAAAATGTTGACCGCTTATGCATATTTTTTAAGCCATGAATTTATGATCTATTACGAGATTTGATGAAGGGTTTCAATGTATCTTGCATGAGGTTGTTACCAAGTGTTGGTGGGTTTATTTACATTAAGTTTTCTCATACAATTTCACTCTTGAATTACATGATTTTGAACTAGCATTGCACACCCAACAAGTATTTCATAAAATGTCTTTTCAAGGGTTGTCAAGTTATTGATGATCTATTACATGATTTATGAGTCAAGTTACTTTATGATGAATATTAAATGAGTTATGAATTTATGAAATTATCTATGTTTATGCAAGTATGAAGTTAAGCCTAATTTTCTAAGATTTTACCTCTTGTGAGCCTTTGATGATGATGTTAATGTAAGGATAATGTTTGATGATGATATATCCTTACGTTTAAAGTTAGGCTCACTATTAGACGTCAAAGATGATTTAGAGCTACTTAGCTATGGTTCCTTATTTCTTACAAGTTAGTAAAACTATGATTATTTTATATATTCCATGAGATTAGATTTAGCACCGATGGATTGAGAGAGTGCTCTCTATCCTATAACTATGTGGCATCATAGGATGATGTGTTACTCTTGCTATACTATTGTATCCATTTCTTACACTTTCTCTTGAGGTTATTCCCGAAATTGGGTTATATTCCCATAAGGTAAAGTTAATGAAATCCATTCCAAAATTGAGTCATGTTCCTATAAGGAAGGTCGTTCGTATGAAATTGGGTCATGTTCCCATAAGTTTGAAGTATGGTTTGCCTTAGCAAGTAGACCACCTCTTTGCCAGTGACGGATAATCATCAAGATTCTGTGTTTCGTCTCGCTTGGTCTTATTCTATGTCGGTTGAGGTGTCTTCCCAGACTTATGTACTATATTCTATATGATTTGAATGATTTGTAAGTATGATTTACTTCAAACATTGTTCATGCATGGCATATTGTTGTTATTATGATTGTCCATTGCTTATAATTATGCATTTTGATTATGTTCTCTATCTCTTGTTGTATTGCCTCCTACATACTTAGTACATTCAAATGTACTAACACACACTCTATACCTACATGATATTATCGTGTAAGGACCGGAGCTCCATTTGACTATCCTCCTCCACATGGCTAGTTTGATATCTTGAAGATAAGCTTGGTGAGTCCTCAAGTTCGAAGACACTATCTACTTTCTTTTGCTACTAAGACTTCTCTATGTTGATATTTGACATTACGAGGGTGAGGGTGACTTGGCCCCCGCTCCATTCCAAGTATAGAGGTGTTGTTGGAATATTATGATGTATCTATTCTATAAATGTGACTCCTTATGTTTTATGATATCAAAGACTTTCCCTTAGTCATTTTTTACCTTTTTATTTTCCTATTGTTGTTGTTATTATGCTTTCGCGACAAAGGATATGTGTATGATATGCTAAGAGGCTTATTTGGGGCTCCTTCGGGTTCCTCATTCACGATGTCAGGTCTAGTCCCTAGGTTCGGGTCGTGACTACTTGAAACCATATAGTGGGTTTGAATTAGTACCTTAGGCTTTAGTAGAATGAAAGTGAAAGGGTTATCGCTTTTGCATGTACGTCTCAGCTTCCTATGTGTCACTTTAAACTTTTTGGTTTCTCCAAAGGACCTTAACAGGAGACACATACTTGTTTCTCAACCTCTTCACTTATCTATAATGAATTTCTACTGGAACCTCTTCGTAAGTCAAATTGGCTTAAACAACACCCACAAATAACTAGAGGCACAATAGCACCTGGGTCACCCACACTCTTCCTAAACATAGACACATGGAAGACCAGATGAACCATTTTTATTTCATTGGACAACTTCAACTCGTAGGCCACTTTACCAATCCTCCTCCACACTCTATAAGGACCCACAAATTATGGACTAAATTTACCTTTCTTACCAAAATGAACCACACCCTTCGAGGGTGAGACCTTTAAATAAACCCATCACCAACCGTGAATTCAAGATCCCTTATTCTCAAATCGGCATAAGACTTTTGTCAACTTTGGGCTGTTTTAAACCTTTTCCTTATAATCCTCATCTTCTCCATGACAAATCCGGGCCTAACAAAGCCATCTCTGCCACCTCAAACCATCCAACCGAGGACTTACAACGTCTACCAAAGAGAGCATCAAAAGGAGTCATACCAATGCTCGAATGATAACTACTTTTGTAAGAAAAGTCAGTGAATGAAAGATGTTTATGCCAACTACCCTTAAATTCCAAAATACAAGCTCTAAGCATATCGTCAAGAGATTGGATAGTTCTTACGGCTTGGCCATCCATTTGAGGTAAAAAGTTGTACTAAGCTTTACCTTGGTATCAAGGCCTCTTTGGAAGGACCTCCAAAAGTGAGAAATAAATTGAGCACCACAATCCGAAATGATAAAAAAAGGTACCTCATACAATCAAACCAACTCATGAATGTACAATCTATCATAATTTTTGGCACAACCATATGACAGTTTGCTCGGTAGGAAATGAGCCGACTTTGTCATTCTATCAACGACAACCTAAATAGAATCAAAATGCTTTGTAGTCTTAGGCAACCCAACGACAAAATCCATGTTAATTTTCTCCAACTCCCATGTACAAATCTTTATATCTTGGGCTACGCTACCCAGCCTTTGATGCTCAGCTTTAACTTGTTGGCAATTGTGACAACCGGATACAAACTTAGCAATGTATCGCTTTATACCATCCCACCAAAACACATCCCTCAAATCTCTGTACATCTTTGTAGAACCAGGGTGAATATAATAGGAAGAATTATGAGCCTCATCTAAAATATTCTCTCTCAAGTCATCAATATTTGGCACACACAGCCTACCTTGGTACCTGAGGGCACAATCTCCACTTTGGGAGAAAACCTTCACCTTATCATCTCTCACCAAGGCCTTTAATTCTAACAAAGAAGGGTCAAGATCTTACTTTGCCTTTAACTCCTCAACCAATGAAGATTTAGAACCATCAACAACCACAACACCACAATTATCAACCTCTTCCAACCTAACCCCAAATCTAGCCAACCAATGGACCCCTCCAGCCAATTCCTTGTCTCCATCATCAACATGTGCTAGGCTATCCGTAGACACCCTAATTAGAGCATTGGCCATAACATTAGCCTTATCGGGGTGATAATGCACACGGATATCGTAAGCCTTAAGAAGCTCTAACCACCTTCTTTGTCTCAAGTTGAGATCTTTTTGGGTGAACACATATAAGAGACTCTTATGATCGGTGAACACATCAACATGAACCCCATATAAATAATTACGCCAAATTTCAAAGCAAATACCATGGGGACAATTCAAGATCATGGGTAGGATAGTTCTTTTCATGCACCTTAATTTATCTAGAGGCATAAGCTGTCACCTTACCATTTTGCATCGAGACACAACCCAAATTAATTCTTGAGGAATCACAATACACAACGAACCCTTCAAACCCTTCCAGTAGAGATAAGATAGGAGTAGAGACAAGTTTTTCTTTAAAGGTTTGGAAACTCTTCTCACATTCATCAGGTCGCAGAAATTTTGCCTTCTTTTGGGTCAACTTTGTCATGGGAGAAACATAGAAGAGAGACCTCTGGTAGAAACCTGCCAAACCCAAGAAACTTCTAATGTTTGATAGAGTCTAAGGTCTAGGCCGATTTCTAATCACTTTTGTCTTCTTAGGATCAACCTTGATACCATCCCTCGACACCACATGACCTATTAAGACAACCTCTTTCAACCAAAACTAACATTGTTCATATTTGGCATACAATTTCTCCTCCCTCAAGATTTGTAACACCACCCTCGAGTGAGCTACATGCTCCTCCTCACTATGAGAATAGATCAAGATATCATCGATGAAAACCACCATAAACAAATCAAGGTAGGATTTAAAGACCCTATACATAAGATCCATGAAGATAGACGGTTCATTAGTCAAACCAAGGTAGGATTTAAAGACCCTATACATAAGATCCATGAAGATAGACGGTTCATTAGTCAAACCAAATGACATAACCACAAAATCATAGTGTCCATACCTAGTCCAGTAAGTCATCTTTAGAATGTCATACTCCCTTACTTTCACTTGGTGGTACCCGGATCGAAGATTAATCTTAGAGAAGTGACTAGCCCCTTGAAGTTGGTCAAAAATATCACCAATCCTTGGTAGAGGATACTTATTCTTCACAATGACCCTATTAAGCTGTCGATAGTCAATGCATATTCTAAGAGTAGCATCCTTCTTATTCACAAAAACATTGGTGCACCCCAAGGTGATTGACTAGGCCTTATAAAATCCTTCTCCTGCAAATCTCTTAATTGCTCCTTTAACTCCTTCAACTCCGTCAGGGGTATACGGTAAGGAGGAATAGAAATGGCCTGAGTATCGGGAAAGAGGTCCACGCCAAAATCTAGATTTCCCTTTCAGGAGGAACACCAGGAAGCTCACTAGGAAAGACATCAAGGAACTCATTAACCACCAGAACCAACTCTATAGAAGGGACTTTGGTCTCAACATCCCTAACCCTCACAAGATGTTAGAGACACACCTTAGAAGTCAACTTTTGGGCTTTAATAAAAGAAATGAATCTACCCTTGACCACCATATCATGACTCATCCATTCAAGGTCGGGTTCCTTAGGGAATTCGAATTTCACCTTATGGGATCTACAATTAATAGGGAAATAATATGCATGCAACTAATCCATCCCAAGAATGACATCAAAATCCACCATATCCAAATCAACAAAATCACAAGGAAATAGTGTATGAAAAATGAAAACAGGATAATTTCTATAGACTCTTCTAGCAACAATGGATGGACCAGCGGGAGTAGATACCTCATATGGCTCACACAACAATCCGAAGTTAACATGAAACTTTTTTGTAACAAAAGGAGTAACAAAAGAAAGAGTGGCACCCAGGTCTATCAATATATACACATCAAAATCAAAGACTTTTAACATATCGGTGATGACATCGGGCACCTCATCTACCCCTTGTCTCCCTTGAAGAGCATAGAACCGATTGTGCGTTAGGCCACCACCTTGTTGACCTCTCCTTCCTCTAGGACTCACATTTGCACCTTAGCCTTGTGGAAGACCATCACTACCCTTGTTTTGATTATGAGGACAATCAATCACCTTATGACCCACTTTACCACAACGATAACAAGCATTAGTGTCCTTCAAAGATGGCCATTGTGATCTCTACCACATATTGGGTACATAAGATTAGGCACAACACCACCACCACCTTGGACCCTCGGGTTTTCATTAGCAAACCTTTTATTAGGAGCATTGAACAAACTTTGTCCTTGAAGAAACTAGCCACCCTTGGGACCTTGGAACCTACCCTGAAAATGGGCCCTCTTGGCCTTACCCATCATCCTCTTTCTCAACCTTTCCCCCTCCAATTGTTCGGCATAAGTCATGAGGCAAGACAAGTTCATATCACCTATCAAGATAGCAGCATGACATTCTTCATTTACCAAGTCGGACACACTCATCACAAATTTGTTCATCCTAGACCTTGTCTTGGCCACCAACTATGGAGCATATTTAGAGAGTTGGTTGAACTTAAGGGCATACTCGCTCACACTTATCGACCCTTGTTTTAGATTCATGAATTCCATCACTTTGGCCTCCCTTAGCTCAAGAGGAAGAACCAATTGAGAAATGCCACCTTAAATTCCTCCCAAAGGATCACATTGTTGTTCCCCTTCTCCTCCTTACATTGAGTAAATCATATTTGGGTCACTCCTTTGAGTTGGTAGGCCACCAACACCAGTTCCTCTTCCAACCTAACGCCCATAATAGACAACACTTTGTACACTTCATCAACGCATTGTTGAGGATCCTCATCCACTTTAGACCCATGGAACTCCGATTGGTTCATCCTTATAAAATCCCTCACCCTACATGCCGGAGTAGGAGCATGAGAGGCTCGGGCCCCTTGGTTGATTTGATTAGCCATAGCTTGAGCTAATATGACAATAGCAACCTAAAACTCTTCATGAGCCAGTTGTTCTTCAGGTGTACGAGCTCTCACTCTTCTTGGAATAGGCATAACATAAAACAGAAAAGGAAATTCATTAGGGGAAAACCTTACCTTAACTTCTCCATCATGACATAGATCAAGAAGAAGGGAAATAATTCCTAAAATGCTTCATAGCCTCTTGCTCATTGTTGTGGTGCACTTGACAACCATAAACAAGACTCTAATTGATGCAGTGTGTTGGATGTCGAGGGTCCTTAACAACCTAGTGCTCTGATACCAAGTTTGTCACAACCAAATCCTAGGGCCTAGACGTGACCTGCAGAATGGGAACCTGAAGCGACCCAAACAAGCTTCTTGGTATATCCATCACACATCATTGGTTACGGAAGCAAAGTAAACAATATCAAGAATGTATAAACAAGAATACAGGGACTAAGGGAAGTCTTTAATAGCATAAATCATAAAAGAGTGAAAGCTCAAGCACCATCACATCATTAGTTCCTACAACACCTCTAAAGAAAGACTTGACCGGGGGCCAAGATATTTTTCGGGCTCACCCTCATAGTATAAATAGCTCAACCTTAAGAAATGACAAAGGCAATAGTAGCATAGATAATGTCCCTGAACTTTGAGGATCCACCAATAGTTTACCTTCAAAATGACAAACTAGCCATAGGGAGGATGATCATGAGGGGCCCCGGTTCATACATGGTATCATCATGTAGGCATATACTATGCGTTAATACGTTTGAATATACTAAGTATGTAGGATGACATACAACAAGAGATATGCAGCATAGTCAAAATGCATAAACATAAGTAAGGAATAGTATATTAGCAACATGGCATACGTGATCAATGGTTGAAGTAAAACATGCTTATATAAAACATAATACATGTGTACGAAGAGACAATCATTACAGACCAATAAAACTAGTACTTGGAATCTAAGGCATGTCACCCCCTTGGAAGGTGATTGAGGTATATACCCCTCAATTGGTAGATGGGCATGTCATCACCCATCATAGTGGTCAAGTTATATACCCCTTAACATGGTCTATGGGTATGTCATCCTCCATAAAAGTGGCAAAGGTATATACCCTTCAACGTGGTATATGTACATAGCACCCTCCATCATAGTGGTTATGCTATATAACCCTTAACTGGTAGATAGACATAACACCCTCCATCATAGTGGTTGAGGCATAGTATCCCCCCAAACAAGGTGTGGGCAATTTGCAATACTATAGTTAATTTTCATGAATCCAATATATACCTACATTCCTTTTATCATCATAAAGTCACCTGACTTATATCCATGCAATAAATCATCAATAACTCATGAATCCATAGCCGGACATTTTATCAAACACTTGGTGGGTGTAATGCTAGTTCAAAATCATGCAATTCAAGAATGAAATCCTGTGAGAAAACTTAATGTAAACTAACGCACAAAGACTTGGTAACACCTTCTGCATGATACATTGAAACTCCTTACCAAATCTCATCATAAAACATAGATTAATAGCCCAAAACACATTTAAACAGTCTACATTTCATGAAACCACAACATAGTTTATATTCAAATTCATAGAGAGGAGTACCCACAGATAAATCAACTTGATAACATGAAAAGGAAGGTTGGGTATCATGGGTGAAAGGACGCAATGATTGAAACCCACATACCTCAACTGAAACGACCCCAAAAAGTGTCAAAAAATGTGCCTTATAATGCCCCGTGATATCAAAGATTCAACTTCATATTATTGTTCAGGGGATCAAAATTAGGGAGAAAAGTGTCTAACCTCGATTTTAGAGTAATCGTATCAAAATTCAAAATTTTCAGATGTCAAATTCAAGTGAGAAAAGTGCGCCGCTTCTGCGACGCACCATAGTGCATTTTTGAGTCTGTCGTTTTTAAGTCGGTCCAAGACATTTAAGTCTTGGTCTTAAGTATTCCCAAATGAGTTTTTACCTATACTTAGCTATATTTCACCCTCATATCATCTTAAACACTCCCCAATACCCACTCAAACACTTATCCATATTTTTCACTCCCAAATTCAAGTCTCAAAAATCTCACCTGGAACTAAGGATTTTCTTCAAGCTTTAAGCCTTCATTTTCAATCTACATCAAGAGATTCTTCAAAGCTAAGGTATGTGGGTTTCAACCATTGGTCCTTTCACCCATGGTTCTCTAACCTCCTTTATACTCAATTTGCATGATTTAAAGTTGATTTTACAATGGGTTCACTAGTATGAACATGGCTATAAACTATGTTGAAGCTATGTAAAGTTGTGACTGTTTTGCTATGTTTTGATCTATGAATCTTAGATTTATTATAAGATTTGATGAGAGATTTTGATGTATATTCCTTGAAGGTACCGTAAGGTGTTAATTGATAGTTTTAAAATAGATTTGTTTGCAAGATTTTATCTCTATATTTCATGGTTTTATATTAGCATTACATACCCTCTAAGTGTTTGATAAAATGTCTGGATGTGGTCTGTTGAGAAATTAAAGGTTCAAATCATTAAATATGATATGATTGATGTTATGATTATGAAAGGATCTTATGTATATGATATAATCTATACAAAGTGTTGCATTAGACCATATCTAATCTGTGGAGACAAAGAGCTCAGATAACCTTGTCGGGGAGTTTGTACCTTGATAACTAAGGTGGGGGTTTCTACTCATAAACCATATCAGGGTTTTGTACTTCGCCAACTGGTTGATAAGGTGAAATTATCATCAACTATATGAGGAGCTTCTACCACACCACAAGGGTGATGGGGTGAGACCATGATCAATCAACTAAGGGGTTTGTACTTTGGAAATCTAGTGTGGTCTCTTCTATAGATATGATAGCATATCTAAGCATGAGACGCTAAAGCATGTCTTACCTAAGCATTGAACATACATTTCATATTGTTATATTATGCCTGTTGCCTATTATTATGTATTATGATCAAGCTATCTATCTTTTATTGCTTTGCATCCTACGTATTTAGGACATTTAAGCATATCAACGCATACTCCTGCCTACATGATATCACCATGTAGGAACTGGACCCCAAGTCAATCATCCTCTTCATCCACATGGCCAGTTCGGTACTACTCAAGCTATTTAGAGTCCTCTACTTCGGGGACCTTACTCTATGTTTCTCTTATTAGTATTGAGACACTCTTTTTTATTTTCTATTTTGATTATGAGAGTGAGACCGATTGCTTTGTCTTGGCCCCCGATCTTATCTAAGTATAAGAGATGTTTGTTGGACATATTATTTATCTATAATATGAGCTTTGACTATTTATCTCTTGATTATGATGTTATGCCAGTTTTTCCTTAGATCCTCTGCCCTTATTCTTACTCTTTACATCTTTTATATGCGTTCGCGAATAATGATGTGTAATGATAAGTTAGAAGGCTTGTTTAGAGTTCCTTCGGGATCTCCATTCTTCCTATCACGTCTAGGCCCTAAGCTTGGGTCGTGAAAAATATGGTATTAGAGCACTAGGTTGATGGATCTTCAGAGTCTAATGCACTGCATCAATTAGAGTCCTATTCATAGATGTGAAGCGTGTCATGACTATGACTAGGAGGCTATGATACGTTTTAGGAAATGTTTCCTTTCTTCATGTCCTAAGTCATACTATAGAGTTGTGGTAAGTTTTCCCCCTAACGATTGTTCTTTACTATGCTAGATCATGCCTAATACTTAAGGAAGAAGGGCCCAAACTCTCGAGGATCAACCTACCAATGGTGAGCTCTGTGATGCTCTCACTATGCTTCCTCAAGTTGTGAAAAACCAAGTCAACAAAGGGGCCCAAGCCCCTCATGCTACTACATCGGGAGCTAGGTTAAGCGACTTCATAAGGATGAATCTTTTGGTGTTCTATGGGTCAAAGGTGGATGAAGATCCATAAGAGTTCATTGATGAGGTCTACAAGATCTTAAATATCATTAGTGTTGGGCCAAATGAAAAGGCAGAGTTGGCGGTGTGCCAACTCAAATGGGTATCCCAAATATGGCATGACCAATGGAAGTGGGAGAAGGGAAATAGTAATGTGGTGCTTTGGGAGGAGTTCAAATTGGATTTCCTTAACCATTTTTTCCCTCTTGAGCTTAGGGAGGCTAAATTGGTAGTATCTATGAACTTGAAACAAGGTTCCATGAGCGTGAGGGAGTATTCCCTCAAATTCAACCAATTTTTAGAGTATAATCCTCATTTGGTAGCCGATCCTAGATCTAGGATGAATACGTTCGTGATGGGGGTCTCTAACTTGGTGAGCAAAGAATACGAGTCTGCCATGCTAATTAGTGACATGGACTTGTCTCGGTTGATAACATATGTCGAAAAAATGGAGGAGGAGAAATTGAGGAACAGAAATGGGCATGAGGCCAAGGGGCCTGATTTGAGGGTAAATTCAAAAAGGGTGCTAGATTTCGTCAAGGCCAAGGGTCTTTTCATGCTACTAATAGGGAGTTTTCCAATGACTTCCCTAGGCCTCAAGGTGTTGGTGGGAGGGGAGGTTTCCTAATGATATGTGCCCTAAATGTGGATGGACCCTTGGAAGTCCATGTTTGAAAGGTTCTAATGCATGCTTTGAATGTAGGGAACTTGGTCACAAAAAGATGGATTCTCCAAGAAACCGTGGGAAAATCCGGGGTGAAAATGCGGTCTCATTGGGTAGGGGTGGTCCTCAAGGTGCAGACCCATGGCACAGTCGATTTTCTGCTCTACATGGGAGGTAATAGGTTGGTGAGGATCTCGATGTTGTTATTGGTATGTTGACAATCTTTGACTTTGATGTATATGCTTTGATTGATTCCGGTGCCACTCTTTCCTTTGTTACCCTTTTTGTTGCTAAAAAGATCTATGTTGACCCTGAATTGTTGCATGAGTCATATAAAGTGTCTACTCCTATTGGTTCCCCTATTGTTACTAGGAAAGTTTATAGAAGTTGTCCTATTTGATTTTGCATAAGTTGTTGCCTAGTGATCTTATTGAATTAGACATGGTTGAGTTTGATGTCATTATTGCGATTGATTAGTTGCATGTCTACTATGACCCTTAGGGTCAAATTCCAATTCCAAATGAACCTGTCCTTGAGTGAGAAAGTCAAGATGTGATGGTCAAGGGTAGATTCATCTTCTATATAAAAGCTTGTAAGTTTATCTCTATGGGGTGTCTTTACCATCTTATGGGTGTTAAGGATGTGGAGCCTAAAGTCATTCCAATAGAGTTGGTTCCGGTTGTAAATTAGTTTCTTGATTTCTTCCCAAATGACCTTCCCAGTGTTCCTCCCGAAAGGGAGATAGACTTTAGCTTAGGTCTCCTTCCCGATACTCGGACTTTAGCATAGGTATCCTTCTCGATACTCAGCCCATTTTTATTCCCCTTTACCGTATGGCCCCGACGAAATTGAAGGAGTTAAAAGAACAATTGAAAGATTTGTTCAAGTAGGGATTTATTAGGCCTAGATAATCCCCTTGGAGTGCTCTGATGTTTTTTGCGTAAAAGAAGGATCATTCCCTTAGAATATGCATTGACTACCAACAACTCAATAGGGTCACCATCAACAACAGGTATACTCTTCCAAGGATTGATGAATTGTTTGACCAATTGCAAGGGGCTAGTCATTTCTCTAAGATTGGTCTTCGGTCTGGGTATCATAACAGAAAGTGGGGGAGTGTGATATTCCTAAGACAGCCTTTCGGACTAGATATGAGCATTATGAGTTTGTTTTGATATCTTTTGGGTTGACCAATGGACCGACCATCTTCATAAACCTTATGAATAGGGTCTTCAAACCCTACCTTGATTCTATTGTTGTGGTCTTTATTAATGATATATTGACCAATTCACACAGTAGGGAGGAGTATATAGGTCATTTGAGGGTTGTCTTGCAAAGACTGGGGGAGGAAAATTGTATGCCAAGTATGAAAAGTGTGCATTATCATCTGGTAAGGCAAATGTTGTGGAGGATGCTTTAAGTAGGGCGTCTATGGGTAGTATAGCTCATGTTGATGGTGGTGATAAGGAAAAGGCTTGGGAGGTGCATCGATTGTTTAGACTGGGGGTTAGGTTGGAAGAGGTTGGTGAAGATGGTGTTGTTGTTGTTGATGTGTCTAAATCTTCATAGGTTGATGAGGTTATAAAAAAAATAAGATCTTGACTCCTATTTGCTTTAATTGAAGCCCTTCGTGAAAGAGGGCAAAGTAGAGGTTTTTTTTCCAAGTAGAGATGGTGCCCTTAGGTACCAAGGTTGGTTGTATATGCCTTGTGTTGGTGGTTTGAGAGAGGAAATCCTTGATGAGGCCCATAATTCTTCTTATTCTATGAACCTTAGTTCCACCAAAATGTATAGAGACTTGAGGGATGTATATTAGTGGGGAGGCATGAAGAGGGACTTTGCCAAGTTCGTTTCCGGTTGCCATAGTACAGATTCCTACATGGAAGCGGGAGGTGATTAAAATAGACTTGGTGGTTGGGTTGCATCAGACTAGGAAGATCTCCATTTGGGTCGTGGTTGATAGGATTACGAAATCGTCTCATTTTCTACCGATAAAGACTACATATTGGGATGATGAGTTTGCAAAGTTGTACATCCATGAGTTAGTAAGGTTACATGGGCTTCCTTTGTAGATCATATCAATTGTGGTGCACAATTTACTTCACACTTTTAGAGGTCTTTTCAAAGGGGTCTTGGTACAAAAGTTCACCTTAGTACGGTCTTTCAGCCTCAAACGGATGGCCAAGTCGAAAGAACCACTCAAACACTTAAGGTTACTTAGGGCTTGTCTCTTGGATCTTAAACGTAATTGGGATAATCATCTTCTATTGATTGAGTTTTCTACAACAATAGCTATCACTCTAGTATCGGTATGGCTCCTTTTGAGGCTCTTTATGGGAGACGTTGCAGATTACCGTTTGGATGGTTTAAGGTTGGAGAGGTTATTTTATTAGGACTGGATCTGGTTATGGATGCTCTTTGGAAGATTAGTATTATTAGGGAAAGGTTGAAAACATCCAAAGTCGTCAAAAGTCCTATGCCAATGTCAGAAGAAAAGACCTTGAATTCAAATTGGGTGATCGGGTCCATTTGAAAGTTTCTCCAATGTAAGGTGTGGACCATTTTTGTAAAAACAGGAAGTTGAGTCAAATATACGTTGGTCCTTATGAGGTGATAAAGATGGTTGGCAAGGTAGATTATGAGTTGAAGTTTCTTAGCAACATGAATTTTGTTCATCCGGTGTTTCAAGTCTCTGTGTTGAGAAAATGTGTTAGTGATCCTAATGCTATTGTGCTTCTTGATGTTATCAATGTTGTTGAAGATTAATTGAATTAATAGGAGTTTCCATTTTAGATTTTTGATAGGCAAGTGAAGAGATTGAGGAACAAGGAGGTGGCATCTGTTAAGGTCCTTTGGACGAACCAACAAGTTGAAAGTGCTACATGGGAGGCCGAAGCGGACATGCAAAAGTGGTATCCTTATCGTTTCAACTCCACTCAAGCCTAAAGTACCAGTCCTAAGTCTCCTATATTATTTTAAGTCTTATATTTCAGCCCCTATGTCATTCATATGCATTCATGTTCAAGTTGGCAAATTTATAATGATTTTACACTTATGATGAGATATTGAAAGTGGTGTTTTAAAATGCAATGTTGCATTCTTGTTGGGGTTGATTTGTTAATGGTCACTCTTGTCTTGTACATTTCCTTTACATTGGGGGACGAATGTTCCCAACCGAGAGATATTAAAACGATCCCAAAAAGTGCCCGAAAATATACCTCGGAATTCTCGAAATCTTAAATTTCATATATCTCAAAATTCATACGTGATATCGAAAATCCAACTTCATATTCCTGTTTAAGGGGTCAAAATTATGGGTGGAGGGTCTAACCCGGATGTCATATTCAAATACAAAATTTCCAGATGTCAAATTATAGTGAGCAAAGCGTGTCGCTGCAAAATTTGCAAATGTCAAATTCCAGTGAGCAAAGCGCTCCGCTTCTGCGACACGTAATACTGTATATTTGATTCTGTTTTTTAAAATTGGTCAAAGACTTTTAAGTCACAAGCGTAAATGTTCCCAAACAAGTTTTTTCCTATACTTAGCCATATTTCATACTCATATCATCCTAAAATTCCCCAATACTCACTCAAACACATAGCAATATTTTTCACTCCCAAGTTCAAGTCTCAAAACCCTCATCCAGAACTAAGGATTTTCTTCAAGCTTCAAGCCTCCATTTTTAATCTTCATCAAGAGCTTCTTCAAAGCTAAGGTAAGTCAGTTTTAATAATGGGCAGTTTCACCTATGGTGCCTTAATCTCTGTTTTACCTAATTTGCATGATTTAAAGCTGATTTTACAAATGGGTTTACTATTACGAACATGTCTATGAACTATTTTAAAGCTATGTAAAGCTGTGACTGTTTTGCTAAGTTTTGAGCTATAAATCTTGGATCTATTGTAAGATTTCATGAGGGGTTTTGATGTATATTACTTATGGGTGTTTCAAGATGTTGATTGGCAGTTTTATAATGGATTTTCTTGTGTGACTTGATCTCTATATTTCATAATTTTATATTAGCATTACATACCCTCTAAGTGTTTGATAAAATGTCCGGATATAGTTTCTTGAGAAGTTTAAGGTCCAAAGAATGAGATATGATATGATTGATGTTATGATGAAGATAGGATCTTATGTATATGATATAATCTATATAAAGTATTTCATTAGACCATGCTCAATCCGGGGGGACTAAGAGCCTCGATAACTTTGTTGAGGGGTTTGTACCTTGATAACCGAGGTGGAGGTTTGTACTCATCAACTATATGAGGGTTTGTACTTTGACACCAGGATGATAAGGTGAAATTATCATCAACCATGCGAAGGGCTTGTATCACATCACAAGGGTCATAAGGGGAGACTATCATCAACCAACCAAGGGGTTTGTACTTTGGAAATCTAGCTTCGTCACTTCTACACATATGATAGCCTATATGAGCATGAGTCACTTAAGCATGTTTTACTTAAACATTCAACATAAATGTCATATTGTTATATTATGCCTATTGCCTATTGATTTGCATTTTGATTATGAAGCCTATCTCTTATTGCATTACATCCTACATACTTAGTACAGTCAAATGTACTAATGCATACTCTTGCCTACATCATATCACCACATAGGAACCAGAGCCCAAGTCGATCATCCTCCTCCTTCATGTGGCTAGTTCTGTACTACTCAAGCTAGTTGGTGAGTCCTCCACTTCAGGGACCTTAGTCTATGTTTCTCTTATTATGTATTGAGACACTCTTCTTTATTTTTTATTTTGGCTATGAGGAGCTCGGTTGCTTTGTCTTGGCCCCTGCTCTCATCTAAGTATTAGAGGTGTTTGTTGGAGATGTTATGTATCTATGATATGAGTTTTAACTATTTGTCTATTGATTATGACGTTATGAATGTTTTCCCTTAGCCATTTTCCCCTATTCTCACTCTTCACGTCTTTTATATGCTTTTGCGACTAATAATGTGTAATGATAAGATAAGAGGCTTGTTTGGGGTTCGTTCGAGTTCCCCATTCATCGTGTCATATCTAGGCCCTAGGCTTGGGTCATGACATCAACTTTGGATTTTTCTTTAATGAAGATTTGAATGAAATATTGAAGCTTGAATGAAATTCTTGAGATCCAGAATGAGCTTGGGACACTTAATTTTGGATGAATATTAGGCTAAATATTAGAGAGGCTTTTGGGGAAAGTGTTAAGTGATATGGGGCCGAAAAATGATTAAGTAAAGACGTTTTTATGCATATGAAGGCTTAGGCCCAAGACCCTAAAGTCATATACTGAAATAAGAAAAACTAGCAGCAAAATACACTGCTCCACGACAGCTCAGCCTCGCGGAGCTAACGTGCACCCTTATTGTTTTGCGCAAACTTGAAAAAATAAATTTTTTCTATGGTTGCTCTAAAATCGGAGTTATACCTATTCCCCACTCAATTTACCCCCCTTATCAAGAATATAAAGTCAGACTTTTGATATCACGCACGAATTTTGATAAAACATGTAAATTATGATTATGGCCATTTCCAAGGCACAATTTCGGGCTCTTTTTGGGGTGTTAAAACTTATATAGTTAGTACATTCGAATATACTAATGGATATTTTGTGCCTACATCATATTACCATGAAGGAACCAGAGCTCCTTACGATCATCCTCCACGTGGCTAGTTTTGGCATCTTGAATATAAGCTTTTGGTGAGTCCTCAAGTTCGGGGACACTAGCTATGCTACTCTTTCTTTTGTTATCTCTTATGTTGAACATTTAATAGTATGAGAGTGAGCCTGGAAAGTGTCTTGGGCCCCCCAATCTATGTTTAGAGGTGTTGTTGGAGCAATTGATGTATTAATGCTTGAGCTTTAACTCTTTATGCTTTATAAATGACAAGACTTCCCTTAGTCCCTTTTTTCACTTGTTCATATTCTTATTGTTGTTTACTTTGCTTTGTGTATAAGGACATATTATTAATATGCTAAGAGGCTAGTTTGGGTCCTTCGGATTCCCATTTGCCGTGCCATATCTAGGCCCTAGGCTTGGGTCATGACAGACATGATCAATGCTTGTAATAAAACATGCTTGTAAAATATTCAACTTGCATTATACATAATACATATCTAGAAAGAGATCTTAACCGACATATACCAAGCAAGATACTACATGGAATCTAAGGTATGTCAACCCCTTGGTATGGTGATCGAGGCATGTCACCCCCTCAGCAAGCTGATCGAGGCATATCATCCCCTCAACAAGGTAAGGTCTACATACCATGGTAAACCATACAATGAATAGTCCAAGGCATGTCACCCCCTCATCAAGATGTGGTATAGCTAGATGGATCTACTAGTATAGCAACACACGAAAATAAAGGTATCATTTTCGAAATTTTGCCTAGACAAAATATGACTTATTTACAAGTTGTGATTTTTGCAATCTTTTCGACCTTGGTTTCGTAGGAGCAAGTCGAAAAGATTGAGAAATAGAACCATCTGATTTCATTCATTCTCAATAGCCACTCCTATGGTGGCACATACTTTAGAGACTAAAGACTTTATATAAGGATCCCTTGAGTCGATCCCCTATCTTAAGCCTCAATCTGTGCTAAGTCAAATCCCATGGCATATTTTAAATAATCATGATTTTAATAACTTGTAAGATACATGATAATATGACATGAGTAGCACTCAAACATGCTTAACCTCTACGAGTGAGCCTATCTTGAACATGAGAGTAGATTATTATCATACATGAACCCTTACTTTAACATGAATGTCTCACAAGAGGTAAAATCTTGAAATAGGGATAAATTTGATACTTGAAACATCATAGATACTTTTCATTAATTTAATACATGCTTGAAAACCCTTAATCATCATGAATCCACTTGACTTGTAAATTATATAATAAATCATCAATAACTTGAGAATTCTTGTCATATCATTTTATCAAACACATGGTGGGTTCATAATAATTGTTAAAAATCATGCAGTTCAAGAGTGAAATAATATAAGTAACCTCAATACAAATCAAACCACCAACATGGAGGTAAACGCTCATGTAGGGTACTTTGAAATCCATCATAAAAGCTCACTGTAGTTCATATTTCATAGCTTAAAATATGCATAGTCTCGATAAACAAAATTAATTTATGGAACAAGCTTGAAATAGACATTCATGCATAACTAATCATTACATGAGAAAACTCTAACATAATTTTTGCTCATAATTCATAATAAGAGATACCCATAGGTAATTCAACTTGAAATCATGCAATTTTCATGAAAAGGGAATGTTGGGCTCTATGGGTGAAAGGACCCATGGATGGAGACCCACATACCTTAAACCTTGAATTCCATAAGGTAAACTTGAATTATACTTAGAGCTTTAAATGAGTCCTTGATTCCCAAAATTGAGCTTAAAATTCTTAGATTTGAATGAGAGAATTGACAAAGTCTTAGGCCTAAGTGTTCCCGTACGTGAAAATACCTACAAAGCCTTATTTCACCTTCGTATCGTCCAATACATTCTCCAATACTCACAAAAACTCGGTCTTATATTTTTCTCAAGATTCAAGTGTCGAAACCTCTCCAGATTCGAAGGTTATCATTCCAGCTTCAAGACTCCATCTCCAATCTTCTCCGAGGATTCTCCAAAGACAAGGTATATTGGTTTCTTTCACTGGTTCCTTTCACCCATGATGTCCAAGCTTCCTTATGTTTGCATGATTTAAAGTTGAATTACTCATGGGTCTTACTTATTATGAAACTCACTATACACTATGTTTGGATTTATGAAATAGTGATTGTTTTACCATATTTTGAGCTATGAATCTTGGGTCTATCTTGAGATCTGATGAAGCACTTTGAGTATATTGCTTGAGGGTGTTACCAAGTATCTTTTTGAAGTTTTTATATTTAACTTTCTAGATGATTTCACTCTTGAATTGCATGGTTTTACATTAGCATTACACACCCGCCAAGTATTTGATAAAATGCTTTTTTAAGGATTCTTTAAGTTTTTAGGATCTATTGGTTGAGTTATTATTCAAGTGAATATGTGATGATTATGATCTTTCTAAAGATGTGTTTAAATCATTAAAATGTTGATGATGTTATAGGGCCAGATTAAGCCCCTTTTTTAAAATTAAACCTTTTGTGAGACTTTAAAATTGATGATATTGAAAGGGTGATGTTGATGATGAACCATTCTTATGGTTGAAGTTAGGCTCACCATTTGAGGTCAATGATTTTAAGAGTCACTCGTGCCATGTCTTTATGTTTATTCCAAGTTATTAAAGTATGATTATCTTATATATTCCGTGGGATTATAGTTAAGAGCAAGTGGACTAGAGGCGAGTCCCAACTCTTAGAACTACATGCCACCATAGGTGAACGGATTAGAGGCGTGTCCCCAAATCTCTAAGAGGCGAGTACCCTAAATATGAGGGCTTGAGGCGAGTACCCTAGTCCAAGAACTAGAGGCGAGTATCAGATTCACGTATGGCATACTAGATCAACTTAGTCATTAGGAGGTTCACCTTGGCAAGTAACTTCCTCCTTTCTTCCGGAGTAGGGTCGACATCGAAATTCCAAGTTGTAGCTCGCTTTGTCTTATGTTATGTCATTTAAGGTTTCTTCTCACACTTATATGTTACGTTCTATGTGTGATTACTTGATTTTCAAAGCATGATTTAATTAAGCATTGGTCATACATGTCATATTGTTATTATGTTATCTATTACTTATAATTATGCATTTTGATTATGATGCCTATCTCTTGCCTACATACTTAGTACATTCAAATGTACTAATGCATACTCTATGCCTACATGATATTATCATGTACGAACTAGAACTCCTATCGATTCTCCCCACGGCTATACAGATTTCTCAAGTTAGCTATTGGTAAGTCCTTATCTACGGGGACAATATCTATCTTCTTTCATGTTTATGCTTAGACTACATCTTGTATATTTTTGAATACTTATGACTTTTAGGGTGAGCCGAGTTGCTTGTCTAGGCCCCCACTAAGTTTTATGCCTAAAGTTGTTGTTGGACAAATTATGTATTATGCTTGAGCTTTGACTCGTATATATTATTCAAGTGTTTAAATCTTTCTCTTAGTCCCAGTTTCCCTTGTTATCCTTATCTCTTATTGTCATTTTTAATTATTTTCGTGAAAAAGGATGTGTAATAATATACTACGAGGCTTGTGTGGGGTTCCTTCGAGTTCCCCATTCCCCAGTAACGACTAGGCCCTAGGCTTGGGTTGTGAAAAAATGGTATCAGAGCACTACGTTGTTAGATCCTCAAAGTCCAACACACCGCATCTATTAGAGTCTTATTCATGGTTGTGTTGTGCACCACAACTATGAGTAGGAAGCTACGAGACGTTTTAGGAAATGTTTCCCTTCTTCATGGTTTATTCGTGCTTTAGAAGCGAGATAGCGCTTTCTCCTCTAACTAATGTTCTTTGCTCTTCTAGTTGATGATGCCATTTCAAAAAGGAAGGCAAAGGAAGGTAAGTTCAAGGTTTTGATTTTGATTTTTATGTATCCGAGTTTCACTATTTCTTTCATTAGAACTTTTGGTTACTAGTATGCTTCTTGTGTGCCCCGAGTTGTTATTTGAACCTTTGGTGTTTACGTCTAGGTTGGGTATATTTTTGCTAAAAATTTCATAGGTGTTGTTCCATGTTTATATTGCATTAGTCTTGCCTTTTGGCTTTTTTTATTTGATGTGGTGGATTTTGACATTATACTTAGTATGGAATAGTTGCATAGATGTTGTGTCTCCGTGGATGGTAGGATCCGTAGAGTTAGAATCTGACTCCCTAATGAACCCATCTTTGAGGTAGAGGTTGTCAAGTGGTAGCAAAAGAGGTAGGTCCATTCTTTTCTGAAGGTTCAATTGATTTCTAAGGGTTACCCCTTGTTCTTGTTGTATAGAAGTCTTGTCTTGTGTTTTGGTTGAACTTATTTTGGATGTATTGGATCTCTTAGGGTAGTTTGGGCTACTTGCATAACACGCTTCCTATGAGTGTACGACCCATATGGTTGTAATATGATGATTGAGGATGGTTGATCTATTTGGTCGACTACAATGAGTTTGTCACTTCTCTAAGGTTTCTCTTTTGTTCGGGTGTTGTCCCCAAGTGAGGATGAGGATAGGTGATATATTGAAGTGTCTTTTCGGATTAGGAGTGAGCATTATTAGCACTGGTGGACTTATTTGGTTGATGTATGCACTGGCTATGTTTATGGTTCCATGAATAGGGTCTTAAAACCCTACCTTGGCATATTTATGGTGGTCTCTAGTAATGAAGTATTGATCTATTTAGAGATTGTGAATCATTTAGCGGTGCTGTTGCAAGTCATGGAGGATAAGAGGTTGTTTGATTGACATGATAGGTGTTAGTTGAGGACAACAAGAAGGTGATAACAACTCCTTAAGGATTATGATATGAGTGTGCATTATACTTTCTTGTTGAGGTTAATGTTGTGGTTGATGCTCTAAGTGGGGTGCATACGAGTAGCCTAGCATATGTGGATGATGGTGACAAGGAGATTACTAGAAAGGTCCATCAGTTGACTAGATTAGGGGTTGTGTTGGAGGAAGTTGAGCATAGTGGTGTAGTATTCCTAATGGCTTTAAATCTTATTTGGTTGACGAGGTCTAGTTTAAGCAAGGCCTTGATTCTTCCTTATTAGAGTTGGAAGCTTTGGCTGAAAAGATGATCTAGTGGAGGTTGTCTCCAAGGGAAAGAGAGATGGTGGTTTACGGTACCAAGTGAACTAGGTGTATTTAAGGTCGAAAATTCAGTGGAGGATTGTGAGTCCTTGCAGATGGTAGAGGGAGGTTTGTAAGGTTTCATAAGGATTGGAATTACATAGATATTTGGATGTGTTGGGGACTATAGTGCTATAGAACTCTTTGAGATTGTGGGTGATGTGGAGGATAAGTTGGCTTAGGAGAAGGTCCCGATGGAGGTATTGGATGGAAGGATGGAAAAGTTGATTATTGAGGATGTGGTGTTCGTCAAGGCCCTTTGGAAGATTCCTTAAGTTAGAAGTGTCTTTCAAGGACCTGAAGTTGGTAGAGGAGCAATATTTGTATCTATTTCATTCTATTCAAGTTATAATAACACGTCAAGTCCTTTTATGATTCCAAATCTTATGTTTCAGCCCCTATGTCATTGCATGCATTCATGATTATGTTGACAAGTTCATGATTATTTTACACTTCTATCAAGATTTTGAAAATGGTGTTTAAGTGCATTGTTGCATTCTTGTTGGAGGCTGATTTCTCTATAATTACTCTTCGTACATACATTTCTTTGACATTCAGGGACGAATGTTCCCAGGAGGGAGATATTGAAACGACCCAAAAAAGTTTCCAAAAATGTGCCTCGAAAATGTTCGAAATCATAATTTCTATAGATCTAAAAATCTGTGCGTTATTTCAAAATTTTGACTTCGTATTGGTGTTTAGGGAGAAAAATTGAGTAAGAAATGGGTCTAACCCGAATTCTAGAGCAACCCTAGCAAAATCCAAATTTTCAAGTGACCACGAAAACAGTGGGCCTGAAAGTTTGTGGCGCGACGTGCCCTAATGTTAAAATATGTCAGTTTTTTATCTCGGTCCAAGACTTTTAAGTCTTGGGCCTAAGTATTCCCCTACATGAAAATACCTATTCTTAGCTTTATTTCACATTTATATCATCCAAGACATTCCCCAATACTCACTAAAGTATTTAGTCTTATATTTCTCTCAAGATTCAAGTGCCAAAACCCTCTCCGATTCTAAGGTTATCATTCAAGCTTCAAGTCTCCATCTCCAATCTCAAGGATTCTCCAATGTCAAGTTATGTTGGTTTATTTCATGGATTTCTATCACCTATGATGCCCAATATTCCTTATTTTTGCATAATTCAAAGTTGATTTACTCATGGGTCATACTTATTATGAAATTCACTGCACACTATTTTGGTGTTTAAGAAATGGTGATTGTTTTAGCATGTCTTGAGCGATAAATTTTGAATCTATCTTGAGATTTTGTGAAGGATTTTGATATATATTACTTGAGGATTTTACCAAGTATCTATTGAATGTTTTACTTTGAATTTTCTAGCATGATTTCACTATTGAATTATATTGTTATATACTAGTATTACACACTTGCAAAGTGTTTGATAAATTGTCATTTTAAGGACTCTTTAAGTTTTGATGATCTATTGGTTGAGTTATGATTCAAGTGACTATGTGATGATTATGAGATTTCTAAAGATGTGTTTAAATCATGAAAATGTTGATGATGTAATAGGTTCGGATTAAGCCCCTTTTTTAAGATTATATCTTTTTGTGAGCGTTTAATGTTGATGTTAATGAAAGGGTGATGTTGATAATGACCCATTCTTATGATTGAAGTTAGGCTCACCATTTGAGTTCAATGATGTTAAGAGCTACTCATGCGATGTCTCTCTGTTTATTGCAAGTTATTAAAGTATGATTATCTTATATATTCTATGGGATTAGACATAGAACCGAGTGGGCTGGAGGCGAGTCTCCAAGTCCTAGAACTATGTTCCACTATAGGTGAAGGTCTTAGAGGCGAGTCTCCAAATCTCTAAAGGGAAAGTACCCTAAATATACCCAATTTTGGGTTTAAGGTGACTACCCGAGTCCAAGAACTAGAGACGAGTACACAGTTCACGTATGGCTTGGTGGATCCACTTAGTCATTAGGAGATTCTCCTTAGCAAGTAACATCCCCCTTTCTTCCAGTGTAGGGTTAACAACGAGATTCCAAGTTGTAGCTCGCTTGGTCTTACGTTATGTCGGTTGAGGTTTCTTCCCACACTTATATATTATGTTCTATGTAAGATTAATTATTTGCAAAGCATGATTTACTTAAGCATTGGTCATACACGCCATATTCTTATTATGCTATCTATTGCTCATAATTATGCATTTTATTATGATGCCTATCTCTTTTTGCATTGCATCATACATACTTAGTACATTCAGACGTACTAACGCATACTCATGTTCCATGTAGGAACCGGAGCTCCTATTGATCCTCCTCGTGGCTATACAGATTGTTCAAGTTAGCTTTTTGTTAGTTCTCATGTCTGGTGACAAAATCTATCTTCTTTCATGCTTATTCTTAGACTACATCTTGTATATTTTGGAACACTTATGACTATAAGGGTGACCCGAGTTGTTTGTATTAGCCCCTGCTAAGTTCTACGTCTAGAGGTGTTGTTTGATAAATTATATATTGTGCTTTAGCTTTGACTTATATATATTATTCAAGTGTTTAACTATTTCTACTAGTCGCAATTCCCCTTTTTACGATTATCACTTACTGTAATTTTTAGTTGCTTCTGCATCCAAGGATGTGTAATGATGTGCTATGAGCCTTGTTTGGGGTTCCTTCGGGTTCCCCATTCGCCGGTTACGACTAGGGCCTAGGCTTGTGTTGTGAAAAAAATTGTATCAAAGTACTAGGTTGTTAGATCCTCATAGTCCAACTCATCGCAGCGATTAGAGTTTTATTCATGATTGTGTTGTGCACCACAACTATGAGTAGGAGGCTATGAGACATTTTAGGAAATGGTTCCCTTCTTCATGGTCTATTCATACTTTAGAAGTGAGATAGGGCTTTTCCCTCTAATGAATATTTTATTCTCTTCTAGTTGATTATGACACTTCGAAGAGGAAGGCGAAGGAAGGTAAGTTGATGGTTTTCATTTTGATGTATCTGAGTTTTACTATTCCTTTCATTATTACTATTGGTTGCTACTAGCCTTCTTGTGTGCTTCAAGCTGTTATGTGAACCTTTAGTGTTTAACTCTTCGTTAGGTATATTATTGCTAGAAATTTCGTAGGTGTTATTCTATGTTCATATTTCATTAGTCTTTCCTTGGGGTTTGTTCAATTTGATATGGTGGATTTTGGTGTTGTACTTGGGATGGAATAGTTGCATGCATGTTGTGTCTCCATGGATGGTAGGATCTGTAGAGTTAGAATCTGACTCCCTAATGAACCCGTCTTTGAGTGGGAGATTGCCAAATGGTAGCAAAAGAGATAGGTCCTTTCTTGTCTTAAGGGTCAATTGATCTCTAAAGGTTGCCCCATGTTCTTGTTGCATAGAAGTCTTATCTTGTGATTTTTTTTGAACATAGCTTGATGTGTTGGAGCTCTTGAGTTAGTTTGGGCAACCTGTATAGCACGCTTCTAATGAGTGTAGGACCCTTAAGATTGTAATATGATGGTTGAGGATGGTCGATCTATTTGGTCAACTACAATGGGTTAGTTACTTCTCTAAGATTGCTCTTTGGTTTTAGTGTTATCCCCATGTGAGGATGAGGATAGCTGATACCCCTAAGTGTTTTCAGATTTGGAGTGAGCTCTATTATCCTTGGTGGACTTGTTTAGTTGACTTATGCACTAGCTATGTTTATGGGTTTCATGAATAGGGTCTTAAAACCTTACCTTGGCATGTTTGTTGTGGTCTTTAGTAATGAAGTATTGATTTATATAGAACTTGTGAATCATTTGGGGGTAGTGTTGCAAGTCTTGGAGGATGAGAGGTAATTTGATTAATATGATAGGTGTGAGTTGAGGATAAGAAGAAGGTGCTAAGAACTCCTCAAGGATTATGATATTAATGTGCATTATATTTCCCTGTTTAGGCTAATGCTATTCTTCATGCTATAAATGGGGTGCCTATGGGTAGCCTAGCATATGTGGATGATGGTCTAGTTTAGGCAAGGCCTTGATTTGGCCTTATTAGAGTTGGAAGCTTTAGGTGGACAGAAGATAGAGTGGAGGTTGTCTCCCAAGGGGGAGAGAGATGGTGGTTTATGCTAGCAAGTGGATTAGGTATATTTAAGGTTGACAATTGAGTTGAGGATTTTTAGTCCTTGTAGAGGGTAGAGGGAGGTTGGGAAGGTTGCATAAGAATTGGAACTACCTAGAGATGTGTATACAATTAGTCTTTTTCTGAATTGGAATTACCTAGAGATATGGATACAATTAGTCTTGTTCTTCATGCTTCTCGTTTGATAGGATGTTTTGGTAACTCTAGTGCTATAGAACTCTTTGAGATTGTGGGTGATGTGGAGGATAAGTTGTCTTAGGAGAAGGTCCCGATAGAGGTATTGGATGGAAGGGTGGAAAAGTTTATTAATGGCGATGTGGTGTTCGTCAAATCCCTTTGGAAGAGTCGTCAAGTCGAAAGTGTCTTTCGAGGAGCCGGAGCTGGCAGAGGAGGAATATCCATATATCTTTCATTCTATTCAAGCTTGTGATAGCACATCAAGTCCTTTTATGATCCTAAGTCTTGTGTTTTAGCCCCTATCTCATTGCATGCATTCATGATTATGTTCACAAGTTCATGATGATTTTAACCCTTCTGTCGAGATCTTGAAAATGTTATATAAGTGCACTGTTGCATTCTTGTTGGGGCCTGATTTCTCCATAATTACTCTTCTTACGTACGTTTCTTTGACATTCGGGCGCGAATATTCCCAAGGGGGAGATATTGAAATGACCCCAAAAGGTACCCGAAAATGTACCTCAGAATTGCTTGGAATCGTAATTTCCATATATCTAAAAATTGGTGTGTTAATTCGAAAATTCGACTTCATATTCTTGTTCCAGGGGCAAAATTGAGCAGGAAATGGGTCTAACCCAAATTTTAGAGAAACTGAAGCAAAATCCAAATTTTCAAGTGAGTACAAAAACAGTGGGCCTGTGGGTTTGTGGCGCAACACGCCCTACTGTTAAAATGTGCCAATTTTTAATCTCGGTGTAAGATTTTTAAGTCTTGGGCCGAAGTGTTCCCCTATGTGAAAGTACCTATACTTAGTTTTATTTCACCTTCATATCAAGACATTCCCCAATACTCACTAAAATACTTAGTCTTATATTTCTCTCAAGATTTAACTGCTAAAACCCTCTCTGGATTCTAAGGTTATCATTCATGCTGTCACGACCCAAGCCTAAGGCCTAGACGTGACACGGCGAATGGGGAACCCGAAGTAATCCCAACAAGCCTCTTAACTTATTATTACACATCATTGGTCGCAGAAGCATATAAAAGATATAAAGAGTAAGAATAGGGGAAAAGGTGCTAAGGAAAAGCTTGCATAACATCATGATCAAGAGACGAAGAGTCAAAGCTCAGATGATAGATGCATAACATGTCCAACAAAACCTCTAATAATTAGATAAGAGTGGGGGCCAATATAAGTAACCGGGCTCATCCTCATGGTCAAAATAGAAATAAAGAAGAGTATCCCAAATACATAATAAGAGAAATATATAGTAAGGTCCCCGAAGTAGAAGACTCACCAAACTAGTTTATGTAGTACCGAACTAGCCACATGGAGGAGGAGAATGATAAACTTAGGCTCCGATTCCTACACGGTGATATAATGTAGGGAAGAGTATGCATTAGTACGTATGAATGTACTAAGTATGTAGGATGCAATGCAACAAGAGATAGGCATCTAATCAAAATACATAAGAATAGGCAATATACATAATATAACAATATGGTATGTCTGATCAATGCATAAGTAAAACATGTTCACGTGATTCATGCTCACATGGGATATCATATGTGTAGAAGAGAATAGGCTAGCTTTCCAAGGTACAAACCCCTTGGTAGGTTGGAGATGATCCGTGCGCGATATAAAAAATACGACTTTATATTCTTTTTGAGGGGGTCAAAATTAGTGGGAAAAGGGTCTAACCCTGATTTAAGAGCAAAAGAATGGCAATTATGATTTTTCAAGTGGAAAATTCCAGTGAGCTATTCATGCCCCAGGCACGATGCGCCAAGGGCACGTAGATGAGGAGGAGTTGTCTCTGTTGCCTCTCTATGATGTGAAGAGGTGTGTTTTTTCTATTAATGCGATCCAAAGCTTTTAAGTCTTGAGTCTAAAAGTTTCCAAACGTGTTTTTTCCTATACTTAGCCTTATTTCACCTCATATCATCCTAAACATTTCCCAATACTCACCCAAACACTTGGCCATATTTTCACTCCCCAAATTCAAGTCTCAAACACTCATCCGGAACTAAGGTTTTCCATCAAGGTTCTTCTTCAAGCTCCAAGTCTCTATCTCCAATCTTCACCAAATTCATTCCCAAGCTAAGGTATATTGGTTTCAACCATTGATTCCTTTCATCCATGGTGTCCAATCTTATTTTCGACTTAAATTGCATGATTTAAAGTTGATTTATAAATGGCTCTTGCATATTATGAAATACACTGCGTACTATGTTAAAGTTATGTAAAGTTATGACTGTTTTGCTATGTTTTGAGCTATAACTCATGGATCTATTGTCATACTTGATGAGGGATTTTGATGTATATTGCTTGAGGGTGTTTTAAAGTGTTGATTGATGGTTTTACAAAGGAATTTCTTGCATGATTTCATCTCTATATTTCATGATTTTATACTAGCATTACGCACCCTCTAAGTGTTTGATAAAATGTCCGGTTATGGTTTCTTGGGTAATTGAAAGTCCAAAGCATGAGATATGATATGATTACCTATATGATGATGAAATGAGCTTATGTATATAATAAATTATATATAAAGTGTTGCATTAGACCATGCCCAATCCGGGGGGACTAGGAACTCGAATAACCTAGATGGGGGTTTGTACTCATCAACCAAGGGAAGGTTTTGTACTTCTCCACCTAGTGATGGGGCAGCATCATCACTAACCTAGATGGGGGTTTGTATTCATCAACCTAGATAGGGATTTGTATTTCTCCACCCAGGTGATGGGTCGGCATCATCACCAACCTGGTGAAGGGTTAGTACTTCACCACCTAAATGATGGGGTGGCATCATCACTAACCTACCAAGGAGTTTGTACTTTGGAAATTTAGTTAGTTTCTTCTTCACATATGATATCCTATATGAGCATGAACTACATAAGCATGTTTTACTTATCCATTGATCATATATGTCATATTGTTATAGTATGCCTATTGCCTATTATTACACATTTTGAATACGATGCCTAATTCTTATTGCATTGCATCCTACATACTTAGCACATTCAAACGTTCGAACACATACTCTTGCCAATGATATCAGCGTATAGGAACCTATGCTCAAGTTGATCATCCTCCTCCTCCACGTGGCTAGATCGATACTACTCAAGCTTATGGTGAGTCCACCACTTCGGGGACCTTAGTCTATGTTGCTCTTCTTATATATCGAGACACTATTCCTTACTTTCTATTTTGACTATGATAGTGAGCCCAGTTGTTTTGTCTTGGCCCTGCCCTTATCTAAGTATTTAGAGGTGTTTATTCAACTTATTAAGTATCTATGTTAAGATCCTTGACTCTATTGTTTGGGATGTCTATGATATGAGCTTGACTCTTGTCTCTTGTCTCTTTTCTCTTGATTATGATGTTGTGCAAGTTTTTCACTTAGTCTTGTTGCCCCTATTCTTACTCTTTTGTGTTGTTTCTATTGCATCCGCAACCAAAGATGTGTAACGATATTCTAAGAGGCTTGCTTGGGGTCCCTTTGGGTTCCCCTTGCTCCATCTCACCTCTAGGCCCCAGGCTTGGGTCATGACATTACTCCTCTTCTTCCTCATTTTTTCTTCCTCCAATTGTTCTGCATACGCATCAACAAGGACAAATCCATGTCACCAATCAACATAGCAGACCAGCATTCCTTATTTACAAGATGGAGACATCCATCACTAATTTAACATCCTAGTCCTTGCAAGCCGGAGACATCCGTCACTAATTTAACATCCTAGTCCTTGCATCAGACACCAATTGAGGAGCACATTTCAAAAGTTCATGAATTTGAGGGCATACTACCTCACACTCATAGTACCTTGATTCAAGTTCATGAACTCCATCAATTTAGCTCCCTAAGCTCAACTGGGATGAATAGATTAAGAAAGGACACTTTGAACTCCTCCCATAGAACCACACTACCATTTCCCTTCTCCCCCTTCTACTGATCATACCATATTTTGGCTACCTCTTTTTGTTGGTACGCCGCCAACTCGCCTTTTCATTCGGCCCAACACCCATGATAGTAAAAATCTTGTAGACCTCATCAATGAATTCTTCTAGATGTTCATCTACCTTTAACCCATAAAACACCGAAGGATTCATCCTTATGAAGTCCCTTACCCTAGCTCCCGGGGTAGTGGGATGAGGGGCTTGGGCCCCTTGGTTGTCTTGGTTGGCTATAACTTGAGCAACCATAGTGAGGGCATCCCGGAACTCACCATTAATAGGTTGCTCCTCGAAAGTTTGGGTCCTTCTTCCTTGAGTGTTAGACATGATCTAGCATAGCAAAGAACAATCATTAGGGGGAAAACTTACTCCAACTCTATAGAACTACTTAAAACGTGAAGAAGGGAAACTTTTCCTAAAATGTCTCATAGCCTCCTACTCATAGTTGTGGTTCACAACACAACCATGAATAAGACTAATAGATATGGTATGTATTGGACTCTGAGGATCTATCAATCTAGTGCTCTGATACAATATTTGTCACGACCCGAACCTAAGGGCTAGACGTGACCGCTGAATAAGGAACCCAAAGGAACCCCAAACAAGCCTTATAGCATATCATCAAACATCCTTGGTCGCGAAAGTAAGATAGTTCATCATAAGAAAAGTAAACAAGGGGAAATTGGGACTACGGGGGAAAGACTCATATTTAAATAGCTATGAATAACATAACTTAGTTAAAGCTCAAGCATAATAGATATTTTTGCAACAACACCTCTAACATAGAACATAGTGGGGGCCAAGACAAGCAACTAGGCTTATCCTCATAGTTAAAGTATACCAAAAAGGAAAGATAGTCTTAAATACATAGCATAAGAACATAGATATTGCCCTCAGACATGAGAACTCACCAACTGGCTTGAATGGAAGCCACTAGCCACGTGGAGGAGGATGATGACCAAATGGAGCTCTAGTTCCTACATGGTAACATCATGTAGGCATAGAGTATGCATTAGTACATTGAATGTACTATGTATGTAGGATACAATGCAACAAGAGATAGAAAACATAATTAAAATGCATAAACATAGACAATGGATAACATAGTAACGATATAACATGTATGAATGATGCTTAAAGTAAAATCATACTTATATAAATTAAAATACACAGAAGAAGGAGACCATCATCATAGACTAAGCAACTTTTTCTTAGAATCCAAGGTTTGGCATCCATCGGTGGTGATCAAGGTATATACCCCTTAATCAGTAGATGAACATCACACCCTTCATCAAGGTGGCCAAGGTATCAACCCCTTAACAATGGTTAATGTACATCACATCCTCCATTTAGGTGGCCAAGGTATCCAGCCCTTGCTGGTTAATGGATATTCCACCCTCTATTTAGGCGGTTAAGTTATTAACCCCTTGCTGATTAATGGACTTCACACCCTCCAATTAGGTGGTCAAAGTATTCACCCCTCAACAATGGTTAATAGACATCACACCCTCCACCAAGGCGGTCATCTTAGAATAGAATAGATGCTTCTCATAAACATAAACAGTTATTTCATTATCGTAAAGTCATTCAAGTCATAATACATACTTTAGATCTTCTATTCCTCAAGAAACCACATCCAGACGTTAAATCAAACACTTCGAGGGTGTGTAATTCTAGTATAAAATATCATGAAACATAGAGATGAAATCATATAAGAAAATCTATTATAAAACCATAAATTGACAATTTGCAATACCCTCAAGCAATATACAATAAAATCTCTCATCAAATCTTACAATAAATCTAAGATTTATATCTCAAAACATAGCAAAATAGTCACAACTTTATATAGCTTTAATATAGTGTGCAATGAATTTCATAGTATGGAAGAGTCATTTGTAAATCAATATTAAATAATACAATTTGAGTAAAATAAGGCTTGGGTATCATGGGTGAAAGGAACCCATGAAAGAAACTCACATACCTTAATTTTGGAGATGAACATTATGAAGATTCGAGATGGAGAATTAAAACTTTAGTGAAAATCTTTAGATCCAGATGAGGGTTTTAGGACTTTCATTTGGGAGTAAATATTTGGCTAAGTGTTTTTGTGAGTATTAGAGAATGTTTAGGATGATATGAGGGTGAAATAAGGCTAAGTATAGGTAAAAACATGTTTGGGAACACTTAGGCCCAAGACTCAAAATCCTTGGACCAAGATAGAAATCACTGGCAACAAAATACATAAGTCCATGTCTGGTCTGTGATACGAACCTTTTGTGGAGGCTAAATTAACATATGTACGCGACAGTTGCACATCGTCACGCTGTCATAGATCAGTTATGGATAAGAAAATTTATGAAAAATGAAATTTCTAATCTTTTACTCTTAAATTGAGGTTAGACCCTTCTCGACCTGATTTTGACCCCCTGAACAAGAATATGGAGTTGGAGTTTTGATATTGCACACGAATTTTTAGATATATCTAATCTAAAATTCCAAGCATTTCGAGGCACATTTTTGGGTACTTTTTGGGATCGTTTCAGCCACTCTTTCTTTCATTACTCCTTTTATTGTCAAAAAGCTCCATGTGTGTCTTGAATTGTTGTGTGTGAACCTTATGAAGTGTCTACCCCCGTTGGTCAGTCCATTGTTGCTAAAAGAGTCTATAGGAATTCTTTGTGTTCATATTGCATAAAGTCTTGCCTTGTGATTTTTTTGAATTAGATATGATGGATTTTGATGTCATTCTTGGGATGGATTGGCTACATGTATATTATACCTCCACTGATTGTAGAACCCGTAAGGTTAAATTCCAATTTCCTAATGAGCCCGTCCTCGAGTGGGAAAGTCGTGATATGTTAGTCAAGGTTAGATTCAATTCTTGTCTTGAAGCCCAAAATTTGATTTCTAAGGGTTGCGTTTATCATTTTGTGAGGGTCAGGGATGTTGAATTCAAAGTCCTTCCTATGTAGTCGGTTCCGGTGGTCAATGAGATTTTTGATGTTTTTCTCGATAAGCTTCCTAATATTCCTCCCAAAAAGGAAATAAATTGGCATAGACCTCCTTCCGATACACAACCCATTTCCATTCCCCCTTACTATATGTGTCAGATCCCCAAAACAAAGGGAGGCGCAGCTGGCACTCGATACCGTTATTGGCCGAGTATGCCACTAAACATACTAGTCAACCAAACTAAAGGCCAAAAGAAAATCGGGCAGCATAACATTTGAAAAAACTAAGCCTAGATCGTTTGGGTCGTGACCTTGTCAGCAGCAAATCAAGTACATCAAGATAGGTAAACCAAAATAATAAAGTACTAGCTAGATGAAAAGGCTGCAACAATAGAGGTACAGGCACACACTATATATACATGCCAATCCTATATTGGAAATCCAAAAGGTATAAGAGAACCAACCCGAAATAACATGTCCACAACAGCCTCTAACTAAACCACTAATACTGCAGGACAGGGCCCCGACTATACCTAACTATATAACAAAAAGTAAGCATCCTGTGAATGCTCCAGGAAGAGGTAGAGCTTACCAACTAATAGCTGAACTAGGCTCCTAGTAGAGTGCTCGATTAGAGTCCCTATCTTAACCAGCACGCACGAAGTAAAATTTAGCATCCCCAAGCAATGGGATGTCAGTACAAATAAAGATGTACTAGTATAAGGCAAAAAGTAAAACCATGGATAACAGCAGCAAAAAATGGTAATAGAAATACTACCTGTAACTAAAAATTCAAGTAACCTTAGTGGCTAACAATCAACCTACTAGTGATCAAATATGCCTGGTATTCTCTAGTATTGCATGTCGTGAATACATATATATAGATTTAAAAGTATGACATACCTAAACAAATGCTAGCGATGGTAGTCCTTTCTGGTAGCAAACCGACATCTTATTTGCCAACATGTAGCCACTTGTATTGTATACATATATACATAATCATTTGGGCGAATAGGCCCCATACCTCCAATTAAAGCTTGTAGTCCATGCATAGTGTCCCATGTATGATAGGAATATTGAATGCACATTATGGACCACAGCATAAATTTAGCCAATCTTGGCTCATTGGTATACTTATCCTCATAACAACATAATCACTAGCGTAGTATGTACACATGACTCGTGGGATCTTACATATCTTTTGAATATGTTTGACTGCTTAACTTAACATTTATAATGAGGCCTTAACTCTGCAAATGTTCATAAAAGTGCTTTACATAATGCTTATACATGGACCCATGTCAATTAGTAAGAGAACGTATTTAAACAGAATCAAGTGCATTAGTAATTTAAATAGGACTATTACACTAGAGATTATCGAAAATAAATGTGCCACTTGTTAAGTGGTTCAGTTATATCTTTGTGTGGAAGGAGGACTGATTAGGAATACTATATCCCTATCGGAATATGCATTTATTTTGATGACACTACACCACGAAGCAAAACGCCTCGAACAAATGGATAGGTAGCTAGGAAACCTAACAAAATGATATATAGATATTAGATGTCCAATTTAAACAAACGAATGGAATGTTAACCTAATACCATCACCAGAATACCTCAGTTGAGATCCCAATACCTTTCACAAAAGGTATTTTGAAGTAACGAAATATGAATATATCACATTTGACGTTTTGGGAAATGTCCTAGATTTCGTGCTAAAAGGAGGGATAGAGCTTAGCCTTAACATACCTTTCTAATGGACATCCAATGACCCAAAGTCTCTTCACAAGAGTTGTTACTTACACCCTAAGCTTCGCAACAAATATACATATGCAGCTTAAACAAAACTATAAATAGTCCAGAATTAAGCATTAGTGACCAAAATTGCCATACAGTATTTACGCAAGGAAACGACTGTAGAACTTTGCGAAAATAACCATAAAGGAGACAAAAATTATTATATAAATAGACCAGATGTAGACCAAAAAGAACACAATTTTTTATAGCTCAAAATCATCGCTAAGCACAGCTAATTGAAAGGGAAAACAATTGCAAAGTGTAAGGCACACATTTCTAGGAACGGGGATGGATTTTAACGGTAAAAATGTGAAGAACTCACCTAAATCACTGAGATACCTTGCAAGAACTTTATCTTTAGTTGATGTTCTTTTTTGGGATGAAATGGGACTGATTTGAGCTTTAAAAATCTCAAATTAGCCTACATCTAGGTGGGTCGACCCGAATTGGTCCATGATCCGGTCTCTTGCTCGGGCAGTCCCAGTAAAACTCTCATAGCTTTTTATTTTGAGGTTGGTTTGATGCGCGGTTTAGTGCATTGAAGACTAGACTCGCCGAACTTCGATTTGATAGTTATGGACCTTCGAAATCCTTATGTTTTGGGAGATATGACCTGATACATTTCACCAAAATTTAAGATGGATTTCTTAACAAAACTTAAGGTAACATTGTCCAACCTTTATCTTGTAACTTTCTTGATTCCAAAACTTAATATATGACCTTTGTGCTATTAAAATAACTTTCAAAAATTCATTATTAGCAAATTATACACTCTAAGTCCCATCCAAAAAGTGAAACATAATTTAAAACTTCCAAAAAGGCCAAGGTGCCACTCGAGCCATTTCTTTAATCCCAAATGTGTATTTTAAGGAATTTCTTTATCTTAAAACTTTAAGTCCTTGATATTACCATATATTGCAAGCCTTATTATCCTTAGGTCCTATCCAAAATTATATATGTCTTATATAACATGCCACCCTATCATATTGTGGAAACTCAAGGTTTCACAGTATAGCCCCAGTGGAATTGAAGGAGTTGAAGGATCAATTGAAGGATTTGTTATAGAAGGGTTTCATAAGGGCTAGTAAGTCACCTTTGGGTGCACCAGTGTTATTTGTGAAGAAAAAGAATAGTTCTCGTATAATGTGCATTGATTACTGGCAACTTAATAGGGTTACCACAAAAAACAAGTACCCTCTACCTAGAATTGATGACCTTATTGATCAACTACAAGGGGATAAAGGTGAGGGAGTGTGATATTCCCAAGATCACTCTTCGGACTAGGTATTGGCACTTTGAATTTGTGGTTATATCTTTTGGGTTGATTAATGCACCGATAATATTCAAGGATCTCATGAGTCGGGTCTTTAAACCCTACCTTGACATGTTGGTTATAATCTTTATTGATGATATATTAATTTATTTCCATAGTGAGGAAGAGCATGTGAATCACTTGGGAGTGGTGTTGCAAATCTTGAGGGGGGAAAGGTTATTTGCTAAATATAAAAAAATGTGAATTTTGGTTGAAAAAGGTTGCTTTTCAAAGGAATGTGGTGTTGGGTGATGGCATTAAGGTGGATCCTAAGAAGACGAAGGTGATAAGAAATTGTACTATACCCTTGACTCCGTCGGATATTAGGAGTTTCTTTGGTTTAGTGGTCTACTACGAGAGGTTTGTGAATGGATTTTCTTCTATTGCTTCCCCAATGACTAAGTTGACCCAAGAGAAGGAAAAATTTGTTTGGAGTGATGACTGTGAAAAGAGTTAACAGATTTTGAAAGATAAGCATATCTCTGCTCCTATCTTGGCTCTACCGGCAGGGTTGGAAGAGTTTGTGGTATATTGTGATGCCTCAAGAATTGGCTTGGGGTATGTTTTGATGCAAAATAGTAAGGTGATAGCATATGTCTCTAGAAAACTTTAGGTACATGAGCAAAATTATCTACCCATGATCTTGAATTGGCAGTCATGGTGTTTGCTTTGAAAATTTGGAATCACTACTTGAATGGGGTTCATTTTGATGTGTTTACCTACCACAAGAGTCTCCAATATGTGTTCACCCAAAAATATCATAACTTAAGACAAAGAAGGTGGTCAGAGCTACTTAAAGATTACGACATGAGTGTACATTATCATCCCGTCAAAGGTAATATTGTGGCAGTTGCTCTAAGTAAAATGTCCATAGGATGTCTAGCTCATATTCATAATGGTGGCAAAGAGATGGCCAGTGAAGTTCCCCGGTTGGCTAGGTTGGGGTTAGGTTGGAAGTTGAAAATGGTGATGTGGTGGTTGTTGATGTTCCTATTCTTCTTTGATTGAGGAAGTAAATTCAAAACAAGATCTTGACCCCACCTTGCTAGAGTTGAAGACCTAGGTAAGGGATGGTAAAATGGAAGTTTTTTTCCCAAGGGAGAGATGGTGCCCTTAGGTACCAAGGTAGATTATGTGTGCCTAATATTGATGACTTAAGGGAGTTGATCGTAAAGGTGGCTCATAATTCATCCTATTCCATTCACCCCAGTTCTACAAAGATGTATAGAGACTTGAAGGAGGTGTATTAGTGGGGTAGTATGAAGAGAGATATTGCTAAATTTGTATCCCAATGTCATAATTACCAACGAGTGAAAGACGAATATCATAGGTCGATTGTCCTAGCCCAAGACATAGAAATTCCTACTTGGAAGTGGGAAGAGATCAACATGGATTTTTTTGTTGGGTTATCTAAGACTAGAAAACATTTTGACTCTCTTTGGGTTGTTATGGATAGAATGACAAAGTTTGCTCACTTTCTACCAATCAAAACCACTTATGGTGCCGAAGATTATGCCAAGTTGTATACACATAAGTCGGTTAGATTGCATGGGGTACCCTTGTCTATCATTTTAGATCGTGGTGCTCAATTCACTTCTCACTTTTAGTGGTCCTTCCAAAGCGGTCTTAGTACCAAGGTCAATCTTAGTATGACTTTTCTCCCTCAAACAGATGGCAAGGCCGAAAGTTTTATCCAAACTCTTGAGGATATGCTTAGAGCTTGTGTTTTGGCTTTTAACGGTAGTTGGGATGAATATCTTTCACTTATTGAGTTTTCTTACAACAATATCTACCACTCAAGCATTGGCATGGCTCCCTTTAAAGCTTTATATGGTAGACATTGCAGATACCCAGTTGGGTCATTTGATGTGTGGGAAATGACATTACTATGACTAGATATGGTTATGGAAGCCTTGGAGAAGGTGAGGTTGAAAAGGGAGAGATTGAAAACAGTCCAAAGTAGACAAAAGTCCTACTCCGATATGAGAAGACGAGATCTTGAGTTTAAGGTTAGTGATTGGGTTTACTTCAAGGTCTCACCCATGTATTGTATAGTCCGGTTTGGCAAGAAAAGGAAATTGAGCCCAAGGTTTTTGGGTCTTTATAGAGTTTTTAGGAGAGTTGGTAAGGTTTCATATGATTTGGAGTTGCCTATGGAGATGAATATGGTTTATCCAGTCTTTCGTGTATCCATGTTAAGGAAGTGTGTGGGAGATCCAAGTGCTATAGTGCCCTTAGGGGTTGTGGGTGTTGTGGAGGATAATTTGACCTATGAGGACGTCCTGGTGGAGATTTTGGACAAACAAGTGAAGAGATTAAGAAACAAATAAGTAGCTTCGATCAAAATTCTTTAGAGGAATCAACAGGTTGGAAGTGTCACTTGGGAAGCCAAGGCAAACATGAAGAAGCAATATTCATACCTCTTTCATATTATTCAAGCTTAAGATAACAAATTCAGTCTCATCCATGATTTCAAGTCTTAAGTTTCAACCTCATGTCATTTTGCATGCATTTATGTTCATGGTAACAAGTTTATAATGATTTTTGAAATTCATGTTGACAATTTTGAAAATGATGTTTAAATGCATTTGTTGCATTCATTTCGGGCTTAAATCTTCATGATTACTTATCCTACACATGCTTCTTTGACATTTGGGGGTATTGTTCCCATGGGGGAGATACTGAAATGCTCCACATGAGCTTTGGAATGCCCCATAATTGTAATTTTCATGTATCTCAAAATTTATGCGTGATATCAAAAATTCAACTTCATATTCTCTATTAGGGGGGAAATTGAGTGGGAGATAGGTATAACCCTGATTTAAAAGGACTCATAATGAAAAATAAAATTTACTTATTTTCAAATTACATTGGTTGTCTGCGCTCTGGCTGCGACACGCCAGGTGCACAGAGTAGTGTATTTTATCAGGCACGATAGGTCCGTGTCAAGCTAGGGACGCGGACCAGGCATTATTTTGCTTGGTTTTTCTATTTCAACCAATGGTATTGGGGACATAAACTGATGCCCACTTAAACGTGAAATTACCCATACATAGCCATTTTTCAACTCTATAACTCACAAGACCCTTTTTAAAACCTCTCCAAGACTTTATCAATTCTCTCATTCAAATCCAAGGATTTCAAGCACAATTGTGGGACTCAAGGACTTATTTCAACCTCTAAGTCTAGTTCAACTTCACCTCAAAGAATTCAAAGTTTAAGGTATCTGGCTCTTCATCCATGGGTCCTTTCACCCATGAAGCCCATCCTTCCTTTTTCATGGAAATTGCAAGTTTTCAAGTGTATTATTTATGGGTATCTTTTATTATGGATTATGAATATAAATTATTTTGGGGTTTTACCAAATATTGATTGATTATGCATGAATGTCTATTTCAAGTTTCTTCCATAAATTGATTTTTTCGATTGAGACTATCAATGTTTTGAGTTATGAAACTATGAACTATTATGATCTTTTGGTGATGGATTTTAAGATACCCTACATGAGCCCAAAAAGTGTCTTTAACCCTACTCCATTATAAGTTAGAGGTGTTGTTGGATACTATGATGTAATTATACTATGAGCTTGACTTTTTTTTGCTCTTATGGATATCTAAGACTTCCCTTAGTCCCACTTCCCTTTTTATTATGTCAATTGTGATGCTTATTTTACTTCTGTGACCAAGGACATGTGAATGATATACTAAGAGGCTTGTTTGGGATCTCTTCAAGTTCCCTATTTGTCGTGTCAAGTCTAGGCCCTAGGCTTGGGTCATCAGAATTTTCTTTTAATATGTAACTTGGAGGTTAGTGAACTATTCTAGTGGATATGATTTGGGTAATGAGAAGGTGGAAATGATGACATATATGACTTGAATTATGAGATAATATCCATTATATTAACTTAGACGTTTGAGATAATATTGTAAAATGAGCTTGTGATGCCATTATTGATAGTACGAAGGTGTTCATGATGTTCTATTTATTGAACTTTGAATCATATTACATAGAATTATCTATTTAATCTCTTATGTGAAATGTGGAGCTAAATAAATATATTAAGATGTTGTTGGAAATTTTGAAACTAATTGCTTGTGAAGTAAGAACTAAAATAATGAGTCGTCCTAAGCTATGATGACTAAGGATAATTGAAAGAGTTGATCCATAGTAATATTGTGATTATTACGTAGTATGTTACGATGATTCAAATATAGAAAGACAATGAAATAATTAATGAATTATGAATAAAAGAACTAGGTGGACATCTTGCATGCTTTCATGATTATGAACGTGGTACTTGTGATACGATGATATTTATGTGCTTGATTTTCCATTTGTCGTGAAAAGCCAAAGAGAAATGGTTTCAGGATAGAAAAAAGTAAATGAAAAGTCAAAACAAAATGTTTCTAGCTAGAAAAAAGAAATGAAAAGTTGAGGGAAAATGATTTCAGCAAGATATGAAAGTAAATGCCAAAGAGAAATGGTTTCAATGAATATATGGTCCATGTGTAGTCCTTAACCCCTATGAGTTTTGCTTCGAGTTTATCAATTGATATGTATCATAGGACATACATGTATCATGATTACTTGACTATGCATCATATTGTTTACACTTCATAATATTCATTCCATTTCATATCATTTTTTTCTGAAAGTTGTCTTATGAACAATGCGTGATATGTTGAATGCTTTGAACCTTGTACTTTATTATGATTGGACTACTGAGATATTATAATATATGTTGATAACTTGAGCCTTGTCAGTATGGATATTAGACTGTGCTATTAATATATATGTGTATGTGCATGTTTTGTGTGTGTGTATGTATGCGCACGCTCACATATTGATAATCTATTCTAAGATCCTAAAATATTCTTGAGAGAATATTCATAGGCACATTCAATGTTCACAATCTTGGATCTCTCCATAAAACTCTAACTTAAAGTATTTATAGTAGTTACACATTTAGCCCTAAAAATTTACATAGAAAAGACAGTTGCGCAGCTGGTACGTCTCGCAAGTATGACTCGCATGGTGACCTACGAGTCTTAATCGGGGTATCGTATTAGGTGTTTGGAATTTTGGACTCAACTGGTATGACCACCTGGTACGATTCGTTGTTAGGACTATGACACGTATGCTCCTCTCGTAGTCTGGGCCTTTAATTTTTGGTCCAAAGTTTTTGACTCTATTTCTTACTACGATTCCACCTATATGAGTTGTATTGAGAGCTATGACTACTGGGATGGCCTCGTAAAGCTGACCTCCATTTAGTAATTTCGAATTTTTGCTCTCTGTTTCTGGCTACTACATCACCCTACGACTCATTTCTTGGGCTATAACTCGTAGGTGAGCTTGTATGTTCTGCACTTCAGCAAAATCTACAATTTTTTCTCCAAAATCATGCCAACCTACCTGTTCTGCAATAAGAACACAAAAACACATAAGAACCATAAAAAGTCGCATTAAGAACTCAAAAAATTCCTTGATTTAGGCATCAAATGTGTTGTATTTTGGCAGAACATCACACACACACACACATAATAT